>JANTCA010076773.1:0-14970 GCA_024741275.1 Chironex yamaguchii
TAAAGGTGTATAGCCAGAGAACTGATTTAACCATATAATAAAACACAACAATTAGCTTGTACTTCACTATATTGTGACTCACGAAAAAATAACTTCCAGAACTGACAAAAAAACCCGGAAGTGACAATTTCGAACACAACACTCAAAAACAGTTTGTTGTCGTCATTGAAAGTTAACTTTATGTAAATTCAACAGACAAATCATCAATGAAAGTTACAAGGTAACTTGAACCACCAATAGAAGTTTTGTCCATCGGTCTGCACACGTCACTATTTATAATCCCCAAAACATCTTCTGCTTTCTCTGATAAGCCCTTTGGATAGCTATTTTTGTGTTGTTTACCCAGTATACAACCACGACAAACTTCATCTTCCCTTTTAGAACTATCAAACGACATACCAGCGACCATATCTTCAGTAATTAACTTCTTCATATTGTGGACACATAAATGACTGTAAAGACAATGCCATAAATACATATCACTGTTCTTCTCTGCCATATCTGCAGTCTCAGATGGCTTAAGGTTTAACACATATAATTTACCACGAGTCTTGCCAAGTGCTAATAACTTTCAATTTCGTGAAATGCGGCACTGCTCACCTTCAAATTTAACACTGGCTCCAAGCTTAACCATAGCTCTAACTGAAAGTATGTGTTTACCTAGTTCAGGCAAATAGAGAACATCTCTTAACACAAGACTCTGCATTTTGCCATTCACATCAGTCACAACATAATGCACACCTTTGCTGTAGGCAAGAATTACTCTATTGTCACCTAAATTGACCTCATAGGGACTTTTAGACTCAAAGAGTGACTTTCAGTACTTTTATAACAATTGTCACTACTTACTAATGCTTCTTCATCACTACAATTTTGTTTACTACTACTAGATTTACTTTCGGCACAATTTGCAGACATTCCACTCAGTGAAGAATTTCCTGGCCTTCAGGCTCTCCTCCCGTTCACGAGATTTCTTTTTTTAACAGTCGCAAGCAAAATGACTTAGACCCTGACAATACTGACAAACACCATGAAACTGTTGTAGGGGCTTACCCTCCACTTTTCCTCTCCATACCTGTATTCACTGGATCACCATGCCTATAAACATTTCCAAGGGTTGTACTGAAAGCATCCTCAGATTTCTTTGCCGTTGGTTGATTGCTTATTCTATCGAAATCATTTAACAACATACCCTTAACTTCCCCAAATGATAGATTGACTTCTTCAATGGCATCCAATGGCGTTATCAGAGGTTGATACTCCTGTGGCAAGCTACCAAGCAAGGTTATGGCAAGCTCTTTATCATCAATTTCCTCGCCCATTTCATGGAGTTGGTCATGAAATGATCACAGTCCATTTATGTGTTCTAACATATTACGTCTGGTTGTAAATCGGTAGGAGTAGTATCACTACCTCAGACGAATCTTTTGTAATATAGATTGTCCAGCGAATTGGTCTCTAAGGGCAGTCCAAGCTTCATGGGCTGTTTTGGTATCACGAACTTAAATTTGTTGTTCCGGTTTGATTGCCAGGCAGATGTAAGTCCAAGCTTTCTTGGCACGAGACTTGAAAATCTTTACGACTGACTCAGGAGCATTTGTATCAGGAACTTCGGCTTCGGCTTGAAAATCTTTACGACTGACTCAGGAGCATTTGTATCAGGAACTTCAGCAAAATCATATAACTCCATGCTTTTCAGGTATAGTCACATGTTGAATGCCTAATCTCTGTAGTTTGATCCATTTAACTTAATGAGTCACAGAGTACCAAAATGGTCTGAAGAAGACAATGCCATTTCCATATCCGTAGTTAAGTCACAAACTAATTCAGGATGATGTGATATGAGACATTTACTTCTTACACTACAACTCAGTCACTACAAGTTTGATAAACTACGAAACCTGCCTTGGCCATAACCTGTTAAACTAGTCAAGAAATGAAGACTGGCATAACCTGGTATTGATGAAAGAACAAAAAAATTTACACATGTATGAAACATACATCATAGAGAGAAAAACGATAGCACCACGTGCAAAATGTGAGGCGATAAAACACAGAACAGAATACAACTTTCATGCAACTAAATGCCCTACAGATAACAATGAAGCAGGATGTTGAGCATCACTATTCCAGCACACAATGTTTATCATCTTTGACAGTTTATTACAGTACAAAACGCACAATGCTGACAATTCACAAAAAAAGTCACAGCGTGTTCGTTCCGAAAATGAGATGGATTTTAACGAGCACTGGCCCGCTGTTCTAGTTTTAAAATGCTTCTGTATTTGTATCGACAACGTACACTTATACGTGGCAAACCTGGACATTGATCGTACTACAATCTAAGATCCTTTCAATATTAGATCATCTGCAGTTGACAACTCATCACAAACATTCCAGTTTTCTTTAATAATTGTAGGACAGCTCTGCTAGTTAATTTACCACAACCTAGTGCGTGTTTCTCAAGATAACCATAGTAAGATCCTAATTGGTTTGGTCTTATAGATGGACCATAAATTTATTGTTCATGGGCATGCAGTCTAAGACCATCTGGATATGCATTTACAGGGTTCCTCCATCCCACTCTCTCTCTGGGTCATGTTTTACAGTCTGTAGCACGTGACAATGCATCTGCTACTACAAGCTGTTTACCTGGTGTAAATGTGACATCTAGATCATATGTCTCTAGTCTGAGTAACAAGCTATGAAGTCTCAGTGGCAGTCCTGTGGTGGTTTTTGGATTATAAATTCGTGAAATTGCTCACAGGCATAAGTGATACCAAGTAGCTCTTATTCTATCACGGGGTAGCATTTTTTAGCAGTGGTCATTGCTCGAGATGTATGCTACTGGTTTCCATACATTGTCACCTACCTCATCATGCTGTTGTAAGAGGAGGGCACTGATGCCATCTTTGTTAGCATCAGATGAGATCTTGATGTGTTTTTCTGGATCAAAGTATTGAAATACTGGCTCAGAGCTTATGGTTCTTTTCAATTTGTTCCGGGTATATTCTTGTTTTTGCCAATGCCATCAGTTTTCCTTCTCTAGTAGTTGACTTAGGGGTTCAGCTACCGCTAGTACTCTGGCATCCACTTGGCCAGGTATGTAACCATACCAAAAAGTCTTTGAAGTACCCTCCCTTGACTCGGGTATAGGCATGTTGTTGATAGCAGAGATCTTGCTTTCATCTGGTTTGACTTCCTTATCAGTAAGTCAGTCTCCCCGAGAATTAGAGCAAATATGGTACCGTGCCATGTCCTCACAGTCATGGTCAATAGAAAACATCGAATTTCCATTATCATGTCTCGGTATTACGTCACACTGCTATAGAAGACAACTGCAAACCACCTCAAAAGATGAAGTCCACGGGGAGGGAAAACTACACCGCATGCCTTTGTTAACACCAGACGAATTTTCAATATAACCACAGTGGTACAGTGGCAACTTTTTTGCGGGAGAGGGAGAGGGGGAGGTAGGAGGTAAATGTCATCCCTACGTAAGAAAAGCATAGTTGTCATACTTACGAGCAGTTTGGCAATTTTCTTGAAACTTATAAATTTTAACAATGTAGGGGATAGAAAAACTGATCCCCACTGTCATACAGTTGAGAAGCAATATAGATCCACATAAGTACAATTTTATGAACAAGACATTAAAACAAAAATAGAAAGGAATTGACTTATCCTTTCTGGCTATCATTTTATGTTGTACGAATCAGACTAATGATATCTTTACGGCCAATACTTTCGTATCTTTGTCAGATGTCAGATTCCGAAATTATGTAAGGATTAGAAGCTTGATCTTCATCCAGTGCCACCATTACCTTTTTTTACAAAGCAGCAGTAGTCAAGGATGTCAATTCCTTTTTTAAATTGATTTGCCCATCCTCTTATCCATCCATAGCTTAGTTTAAGCCACATGTCTTGAAGATTTGATGATCATTTAACCGCTCAACGCATTCCATGCTTTTCAGATTAATTGTATAAGCTTTCGTCGAGATGGAGGTTTCTGGTGCCCCTTTTTGTAAAATGCAGTACACCTTCCATCATATACACTGTTAAGAATATGGCTTTCAATAGAGGATGGTGTCCATTCCAAGTGTTTTCCTAAAATTGTGTTATTCATTAGATGGTGGTGTTTATCATTGGGCTAGGTTCATTAGAGGAAATACGGTTTATTCTTTCAACTCATGATCAGCTGCCTACTCTTAATGAAAGGCCCTCTGTATGTCTTCAAAATAGCACTCTTGGAAAACCTGGCACATTGAACTGGATGATGGTAGCTTTGTATACCATGACCGAGCTCCTTCTAGTTATTGGTACCTCTTCTAAGCTTTGGCACCCATTTAAAAATCTGCTGGGGGGCATGCCCCCTGGCCTACTTTCAGGCCACCAGTGCAGTGGAACCATATGGGTGCATAGGCATGCACATTATTTTGAGTTGGACATCACATGGTCACTGACAGCTATCATACTGACCTGGGCAGTGGCCAGTGGAAGGTCAAGACAGCATTTCAAAGGTTTAATTATCACGTCCAGGAAGGTTATGTTTCTTTTGTTCTCTGCTTATCTGGTTTTTTGTTCCTTTGTCTGTCTGCTAGTAAGATAACTAAAAAGTCTATGACTGTATTTTTATGAAATGCTCACAGTATTTGTATTATTACTGTGTCAAGACAATTTTGTTAGTGACATTACAAATCATGGATTCCGTGTTGTCTTGAAATTTTCATAGGCATTGCAGTAAATGGGACTTAGACTTTCATTTTGCAATGTCTCTGTCATAACAAGCAGGTGTGATGCAAATATTGGTTCACCCTGTCATGTTGAGATTGTTAACCATGGTGAATAAGTTTGATCAGGATCAATTCTGGATGACCATGATCCAGAACAGCAAAAGATGGGGAGTTCATGATTTTTCAACACTGTGAAGTAACAAGTAAAGACAGATATTCAATCAACCTCAAATTGTAGATGAGAGTAAGTTGTCAATGAATTAGATATACCTTGAACAACCACAAAGCTATATCCAGAAGAAAACCACCATTATAGGAATAGCAATTTTGCAGTTGAATATTGAATTATTCATGATATCAACACAATTGCTGAGGGTAGCTGTTTATGGTCAAAGAATACAATTATTTAGAAAAATTTGCTGATAATATGGATAAAATCCTGGATTCTTGATCCTATCTGGGTCACTTTAACATATTTTTATCTCGTCCAAACTAGCGGAAATGATATGGAAGGGGCTATTTGGAAAACATTTATGACAGTTTGGTTCAGATCCTTGCCAATTCTGTATACTGTGATCCAGAAGAGGAAAATAAGGAGACATGTGGAATTTTGCATTGTAACAAATGGTTGGTTATGTAGTAGATTGCCAATGGATTTAGTGCTTTAAATGTCACAGAGTTAGCTCAAGAAGAAAGCTGCACTGTGATAATGTTGATTTTCGAAAACTGTTGAAGTACCAATGATATCATGATGATTCTAAATGCTAAGGGTATGTTTTAATGGCTAAGGAATACAATAATGTAGATGAACGGAATGCAGCAATATTAGGGTTAGTTGTAAACCACAATATGTGGGGCAGTGGCATGGCCATAGAGCGTATGGAGGGAATTGCCCCTCCACTTTTTTGCCAAGCTTGTCTTCGAGATTCCTTCAAAATCAGTGAGATAATGGAGTTGGACAGGTGTAGTAAATTTTCTGAGAAATCTGGAAGATGATAATGTAATTGATGAATATGTAAGAGTTATAAATATGTGCTTTACAATTATTTATATTCATTACTCAGCAAAATAAACAATGTGAAAGGATCTACGTAAGCATTAGTATGTGTGAGTAATGAGGCAATCCCGTATTGATCATAGCGCAATATGGTGGGTAATCTTTGAGTAATTCTATTACAATACCAGGGAATGCTGTGTGATTCCAAAGAAGAGTGGGAGATTTTTTCTAACTGAAGTACGTAGTAGAGTCCCACATGGATACCGTAATAAGCTTTGAGAATTTATAGGATATATAACTTCCATTCTAGTGGTACGTAAGGAAACTTCATTAGACTCACATTAAAAGAGTTGAAAAGGGCTTGTAAAAGGCATTTGATACGAATCAGTAACATGAAATTTATACTGACTATTGACCTTTACCTAAACTTTTTTTGCGTTATTTGGAGGTTGCTGCAACTATACCTGTGACCATTGCCACCTGCAAAAGGTGCCAAAACAATGGAAAATAAATTAACAATTACATGTGCACTTTGATGGATGAGGACTTCCTTGAGGGTTCACTTCCCATTAGTAGCGAAAGAGACCATTCTGCATAGAGTGCTGAGTTTGTCGATCAGCTTCCCATAACACCTAGAAAACGTAGACTGTAATATTGTTTTCAATATTTTTACTTCGAAGATTGACAAAATGAGCCATTAATGTAGCTGTTTTAGTTTTTATGTTTACCATCAAATGCATCCAGTTTTCTTCTAATGTATTTGGATAATGATATTGCAAGTGTTGTGGTTACCCTTGCAGACACCGGTCAGAAAATTTTTGCTCACATCATAACACTTTTATCACATCTCATTGTGCCAAATGTATTCTTGGAGAAGTTTAGAGCGTGGTCCTGAAAATTTTCAGCATGAGTTGCATTTTTGCAGTTATTAGGGATTGACAATCAACTGCAATCAAAGAAGGAATGCAAAAGGAAAAGTCCTGTGTGCAAGTTGCACATCGGATTGGTTATCATAAAACAGGTGAACAAATTTGAATACCTGGGAACCTTGATTACCGAAATTGGGAAAGGTGACATGGAAATAAAGAGGCATATTGGAACTGCAAAAGACGTTTTGAAATTGGGAAAGGTGACATGGAAATCAAGAGGCATATTGGAATTGCAAAAGACGTTTTGAAATTGGGAAAGGTTCTGAAAGATCGCAGGCTGTCAATGGAGATAAAGATAAGAGTGTTGGACTGTTATATCAAGTCTTTACTGTTATACGGCTGTCAATGTTGGACGATATCACCACTAATGGAGAAGAAGTTGGAACCAGTTGAAATACGGTTCTACAGAGGAATGTTGAGAATATCGTGTTCAGGATACAAAATCAATGAAAATGTTTTACGAATAGCAGGAAAAGGAAGAAACCTGTTGAATACGATCAGAAAGAGACAGCTCACATTCCTAGGACACGCAATTAGCATGGGAGGACTGCAAAACCTTACTCATCTTGGATGCATTCAAGGAAAGAGTAGCAGAGGAATGCAAGGACTAGCCTACCTTTTGAGTATGAGTATGTGGACCAAGAATCGAACACCACATGGAAATAAAGAAAGAATGAGTGGGCAAGAACTGGTGAAGACAGCAAGGGACAGAGACTTGTGGAGAGTCATGATCACGTACATCTTAAAAGGTTACGGCACCTAGAGAGAGATAGAGAAAAAGGGAGAAGGCAATCGTACGTGTGATTTCGTTTCGTGTAGGTTCTTATGACTGTTGATGCAGATAACTTACATATGTTAATTAACTATTACACTGTAGCATATATAAAGTGGTTCGTATTTCTAGCGACGTAACTTCGTGTATGCAAGAGACTTGATATTCATCAGCGTTATCATTCAAATTATTAAGAATTATCATTCAAATTATTAAGAATCGCTTAAGAGAGACTTAAAAGTCCTTACAAACACTGCCAATTTTCAGTGAAAAACTACCTGCACCCTTTAAGGAAAATGATGTGCCTATAGGTTTCAGAGAGTAAATATATTTAATGTATTAACAAGGAGAGATAATGTGTATGAGGACAGAATTTGTAAGAAGACAACTTAGATAAGGAGATAACCTGGTATACTGGTAACAGACATACACCGATGTGTGTCAGGAAAATGTCAAGAGAAGATTGGTTGATGCTTACATGCTGAGTAGAATACTGGACTTACTTTGCAATTGTTTTGCCTTGAGACAAACAAACCAACGGACAGCGCCTGTTTGTATCAGTTTGAGTTAGTAGCACTTATTACATTGGCAGTCAGGTGTTGTAACATTTTGTTTTGATAATCATTGGATTTTACAGTACTGACATTCAAGCTTGGTTTAAAAGGAATTTTGTTTTACAAGGTTGGCTGTTCGACTTTCTCTGCCATTATTGTGTAGCGACGTAAATCTACCTTTAAGCTTGTACTTGATATAGGTATTTTTATTTTTGTTATGTATCATACCATTATTATGGACTACTGAGGTATCCGTTGTAATGATAAAAAGACTTTGCAGATGTGTTTTTAACTCCAAATATTAAATTTGTCGTTGATATCAATTTCTTACTGTCGTTTATCACGAGTGTCTTGTCATCAACAGAGATCTATCCTTGAGCGTCTGGATGCAGGTGAGGTGATCATTGGTGATGGAGGTTATGTCACTGAGCTGGAAAAGCGTGGCTACGTCACTGGTGGCATCTGGACACCAGAAGTGACGGTGGAACATCCCGATGCAGGTACTAAGCGCCGATTTTTTACTTCCTTTTAGCGTACATTGTTAAGTCAACCTTGATGTTATTAGCGTATTCTGATGAGGACTCTCGGCGCATTGTCACAAAGAGTACTTGCTGCGTTTTTTTAAGAAGGCAAATTATTTAAGTAAAGCGTATCCAATATTCTGATGTGCTTTATGGGGAAACTTTATAAGGTTGAAAGTGGATGCCAATCAATTAGAGATCACTGAAAGTGTACAGACTTGACATGGACTCGAAGACAGGCCTTTCTGCTTACCATACAGATTTCTTACTGTCCGAGATAATGAGTCTGAGCCATAAAACTCGTCCACGTCACCACTCTCTTTACTCAGGTGGTTATTAGATAGAAATCGCAGACAAAGCTGGCCTCTTTTTGGAGTAATCGTCCTCGAGGTGGAAAATCTGTCATTCCCATCGCAGTTGCGAGGCAGACAAATTATCGAGTCAATAAACGCAATAAATGTGTGAAAGCGTATTGTCGTAAACTTAGACAGTTTTTGTTAGGTTAATTTAACGTTTATCCTCAACAGTATCGCGTAAGCTTCTTTGGGGATGCATTTAGTTTCCCCCGTCGTGTGCATGTGTCTAAAAACGTTGTTTGGTTTCTTTTCTAATCTATGTTTGTCGTATCCGACAGCATTTTGGGCATCTCTTCTGCCATATTGCGGGGTCAAATTTACATTTAAATTTAAATTTAAATGTCTTCTAAATCAAGCTTCTGGTAGATAGCGTAGAACAAGTCGCCTAATGATTTTATAAGTCATTACTTTTTCCACGACAAAGTTCCGTTAATCCATAAAAGGCCCAGGTAAACGTAAGGTGGGTTATGTTGCTCTATTTTGGACGAGCTCTAATATCTGCAAAACGAAAAGTAGAAAATACTTATTGGTACACGTTAGGACCTGCACTGGATATAGTGCTTTCGTTTGTTTGATGTGCTACAAACGGTACTTAAATGCTTTTAAAAAGATAGTGTTGGCTATGACGTAGGACATTTATTCTCGAAAATATGTTGATCCTAGTGAAACAGCTACATAAGGAGTTTCAGAGAGCAGGATCAGATGTGCTGCAATCCTTTACTTTCTATGCCTCAGGTGACCACCTTGTTGCAGGAATCGAGGTAAGTTTTAGATGAAGCCATTCGTTATAATATAATATCGAAATGTATACATCATTTACGTATGTCGATCGTTTAATGTGCTACTAACAACTCCTTTTGGTACAAAATTGCAACTCTGCAACAAATTTGTAGAGGCAGTGCTGAAAGTTAGCTCTGGCGTATCAAAGCAACCACAATTGATGACATTATAGTAATTTTCGGTTTCCTCTTTGACCAAGACATTACAAAAGTCACAAACAGTAGTGTCTCCACGGCGAATGATAAAAACGTCTGTACCACCTACTTGTAAGAACGTTAGTCCACACGCTTAAAAACCCCGTAATTAAATTGATAAAAATAGTTTTTAGTGCCTCGATACAAAACATTTTGCCATAGCTAGGCCCTAGACTCCCTGTGGTCGCGAACCAGTATCGATTTGTGAGTGATTAATCGGCAAGGACTGCTGAAAGACTATGGCATTGACCGTAACGCTTAATTAATGAAAGATTTACTTCATGTGTCACCTTATCTTTTAGCGTGAATGCATGATCACGAATTGACAAACCTGCGAAAAGTATCATGCCTTTATACCTAAGGTATGTCTGGGATATAATCGCAAAGTCATGTAACCAATATATATTTTCCTGAAAGCCCATTGTTTCTGTTTTATTTTTTGGATCAGGCTAAACGTATCAATGACGCAGCGTGCGAAATCGTGAAAGAGGTCGCTAATGAGGACAACCTTATTTGTGGCGGAGTTAGTAAGACATTAGCCTACCATAATAAAAAGGGAAAGGAAGAAGTTTTGAAAGAACTAAAGACGCAGTTAGATGTTTTTGTGCGACATGATCTTGATTTTGTACTAGCAGAGGTGAGCATCTTATGCAGATTGATATGAATGACAAGTGTCTGCAGCATTTTTACTGTTTAGTCACAACTCATTTAATATCCAAGTGTCCCCTGTACGAGCAGCGCAGCGCAATTTAAAGTTCTTGAACAAATTAATTTGTCGTGTTTAAACCATAACAACAACACGCATTGTAATGTGCAATAGCATTACGGATTTTTCTATGAACACCTTTCGGGAAAAAAAAATTTGAATAATGACAGCTTTACTTGCTACTGAAGTACTGTAGTTCTCTTGTTTTCTAATGCTTTACAAATATCTATGCGCCAAAGGGGCCACGTAACACGTCTGTGCTCTGTACAACCGAAGTCGGCAAAGTAAAAGCTGAGGATGCTAAGATAAAATTACTGGCACACATATAAAGAAAGGTTAATACTAATATCAAACGACACATCCTCTGTCTCTGTTTGGTGAATTTTTTTCTACCTCTTGTTTTTCTCACTTTATTTCGACCATTGATATTCAAAAATTTGCTTCCTTTGCGTCCTGTGGGTAGGCCTTTAATTTGAATTTATTTGAATTTCAATGTTTATGTAAAGTCTAAATTCAGCCCTTGGACTTGTTACCGAAATTTCTTTGCACGAAAATAAAGTAAATGCGGTCTCAAGGAGGGCTATCCGGATGTGCATATCCTCTCCTATAACCAATTATATTTAATTTCTTTTACTTCAGTCTCTACTACATGCCTAAGGGCTGTTCTTCATTTTCGCATCTTCAGTATAAAATCTTAGAATCAAACTACTAATGCGAATTGTCAGAAAACAGGTTCAAGGGCCTGTTGTCTTCAGACTTTCTTCAGATGTTAAAGACTATAGACTATGCTGAATTCTGAGGCTGTTGCGCCAGCGTAAAATTGCAATTTTTTGATTGGTTGGCGTAAATTTTTAAATACGGTAATGACTTCTGTTAAAAGCACATGGCAACTTAGTGACGTAGATGTTTACACTACTGGTGTAAATCTGTGGCGTAGGAAATTTATATATTCCAGTATTGATGATGATATTTTCTTTGGATTGGTAGTATTTTAGTGATATTGAAGAGATGGAGTGGGCCATTGAATTGTTAAAAACAAGTGGAAAGCCAGTTGCAGCGACTATGAATATCGGGCCAACTGCTGATAACGTTGGTGTCTCGGTTGAAGATTGTGCAGTCCGGATGGCGAAAGCAGGTTCAAAAACGTGACATGTTTTGCTTTTTTAATATTATCGGTTGTCTTGGGCATTTCATTACTTTATGTCAATTATTGTGTTGTCCGTTTGGGTTGAGATTTGCTTTTCGTGTGATATTTAGTGTCAACTATGTCTACTTCGGTCTTCGAAGTTGTTTAAATAGAAATTATTAGAGCCCACATGCAATTAGACAGCGATGGATGCAATGTGGAACAAACTCTGACTATCATTTGCAATGTGTAGATGTAAGCTGGGCCGTCGCGACGGGGTGTGTGTGGGGCGTGACACCCCCTAAAAAGTTTTTGTCGGCAAATGAAACCTTAAACCTGCATTTTTTCGGCAAATTGGTAAATTTTGACAAGTTCTAATGACAACACCAAATGACCACGCCCTTTATCGACAAATTTACAACATCACCATCTTGTTTTGCTGGACAGCTTAGCGAAGAAGTTAACTGCAGAAAAATTCCTGTAAGCAATAAATTTTGCTGCAAGCGGAAAAAACCTGCGGAAAGATGATATCCAATATGCTGTTAGATTACATCATACAGCCAAAAAGAAAACCCCAATTTTGCTGGATGAGTTTGCAACATGCTGTACAGCAATAAATTGCGCATTACTGTGCAAAAGCTGATGAGAGTAAAATACTTAACCCTGTAATTGTCTCCTTTTTTAGTAATAGTTTCCGTCACCAGGAAAAAGGAACAAGTTTATATTATGCACAATCTCAACCTGTATTCACAGTATTCGCCGTCATACGAATTGTAGTTATTGTCAGGAGCTGTATACATCCTTATAACGCATAAGAATTTTTATCCCTTGATGATAGGCGCGGATATAATTGGATTGAACTGTTGTTTTGACCCGGACTGGTCTGTCGATGGAATTGTGAAGATGAAAAAGGCGTTAGGAGAAGCTGGTTTGAAACGTCATTTGATGCTGCAGCCATTGGGATTTCGTACACCGGACGCTGGGCGAGATGGGTACCTCAGTTTACCAGAGTTTCCGTTCTGTAAGTAATACGTTTCTAAAGTTTAAATTGTGTTCCATTTTCGTAATGGCTATTAGCTACCTAATCCTTTCAAACTGACTGATGATCAAATTTGACATAAAGGATGAGAACACAGACTTAATGTTTACGGGATATACGAACTCCAGTGAAGTCAAAGATTATGGATGAACACAATATATTTGCTACAGTTATTTCACATCTGTCGGTTAGTTAAAATAACCTCTTCGTTGTTGTTGTACTGTATGATCTTGAGACAGAAGTTGAGACGTATTTTTGAGAATCTGGGACTTAAATCCCTCTGCAGGCTATACGGAGTACGACCCTAAAAAGGCCATTGGCAGTTAATTGTGTAATTTCGTTTTTGCAAAAAACCAACTTCTTGTAATTACACTGAACAACCATCGGTCTTAAGATTTAACAATATTTTTCGTCCTGACTGTCTTTGAAGATGTTGTCTGCTCTTGATCGCGTTGCAGTCTCTGGTATTTTTACGAATAGTTTGTTATCTATTCTGGAAGTGTGTATTTCGTAAGACGTACAGGAAAGTAACACGGTTTAAATTTGCTTAAAAATAATTAAGGTTTGACAGTGCTTGAAAGGAAATTATGATTGAAGTGCTTCAGTTCTCATTTGTGCTGTTATATTTTTTCATCATCTCATGCAGGTACAGAACCGAGGCAGCTGACTCGCTTTGATGCACATCGCTATGCCCGTAGAGCATACGATGCAGGGGTGCGATACCTAGGTGGCTGTTGTGGATTTGAATCTTATCATATTAGGGCTGTTGCTGAAGAGGTATCATTGGAAAATCAATTATCTGAAAATTGTGTAACCCACGACTTTTTAAATTAGCTTCCTTGTACTCATGTCTCTTTGAGTTATAGGATTGGTACTCTCGTCAACATTTCCGTCCTCTGTGATCGAGCTTCGAGACTTCAGTTACGTTACCTCGTGGTCATTTTCTCCTTGGGTAGCAATCTGAATTTCGGAACCAGATCCCTAGACTGACTAACAACCTTAAGCCCGAAAGTGGCATAACTTGGATTTTAATTGAAACCGCCATTTCTTTATGGGTCCGTGGTTATGGATATTTGCGTATATTCCTTGAATGCTTCTGTACTGCTTTTTGTTTTGTGTATGTTTTATTTATTTTGTTTGTTTTACTTGTCGTTCGGAACATACTTATACATAGAACATGCTATGTTTAGGATTGTCTTTTTATGGAAATATTTCAGATTATTGAGTCAGACGATTCTCTATCTGTTTTTGACGCATTAGCTTGCCAGTGAACGTGGTCGATTGCCTGTAGGGAGTGAAAAGCACATCGCGTGGGGTGGAGGAGCTGCTCTTATGACACACATGCCACATATGATTGAAAGGTTTGAACACGTTCCGTTGTATCTAGTGTCATTGGTTGTCTTCAGGATGAGTGATCACGAATTTATAATGACAGAGAAAAGTTCTTTCTATAGTCACTGCGTATTATAGACATACAGACGTCGCACTCAGTAGTTCGGAAATATTTTTGACTTATGTCATGTTTGAAGCTGTTATATGGAATGCCACTAAAACAGATTCAGTTTACAAGACAGAATTGTATAGTTCTCGTAAATAGTTTGTGCAAACGATGGTATTGCAACGTTTAGTGAGTTTCCAGTCAAATATGTCCACCTCAAATCTTGTTAACGTTTCAGTTGTTAATATAATGTGAAAGGAATTATTGTTCAATCCAGTCTATAGATTATTTTGAACTCAATATTTTAGAAACTTTAAATTTACATTTCATGAAACCAGTTTGTTTGTTGTTGATCTGTAAAAAGTGGAGTAACACCTGTATGCTATCGATATCAAATTGACTTCAGTTGATAGTTAGTGAGTTGGTTAATTTCCTGAGTCAATGCACACGTGTGTATACGATGTACATACTAACGTATATGTTAATGCTTATGAATGCAATGGTGGTAAAGTCGGTGACAGCTACGAAAGTTCAATTTTGTAGTTTCTTGTGTCTGTTTATTCATGTTTGATAGGCTGTTAAAGCATAGGTTTTTATTCGCTTTTTAAACTTTGATCTTGTCATACACCATGCTGTTTATTAGTTTGTATTCTTATGTTTGTTATTATCTTCGTATTTATGGTTACTGATAATTTTCTGTTGATTCAATTGTTATTCAGGTCAGGTCGTCAATACTGGGAAAAAGTTAACCCCGGCTGTGGCCGCAGGTGTGGAAATTGTGTATCTGTGCCACTTAATCCTCTTCCTGAAGATTTTAAAAGGGAA
>JANTCA010076784.1:0-14969 GCA_024741275.1 Chironex yamaguchii
CTACTACTACTACTACTACTACTACTACTACTACTACTAATAATAATAATAATAATAATAATAATAATAATAATAATGATAATGATAATAATAATGATAATAATAATAATAGTTATAGTAAGACTATTACTACGACTGCTACTATTACTACTAATGCTGCTGCTTCTCCTGCTGCTACTATAATGTCTGGGTCGGTTATTTGCTGCTCTATTAGTACTTTCAATTTCCTTTTTCCTGCTCTCATACAGGTATTATTTGCAATATTCAGCGTATCCCTATTGCAATCATTTCTATCTACACATGGGAAAAGCGATGCTTTGCCACGCCACAGATCACAAAGGAGGGGTCATAGTCGGATGTATAACTTTCCTCTTCTTTACAAAGCTCAGGAGCTTCTCTCTAAACCCCACGTTACATTTAAGGACTTACAAAGTTTGCTAAAGGGGAAACCTTTCAAAGCAAGAGATGCAAAATTTCATACAGCAAAGAGAAGAAAAAGACACGTCAAAATCAATTTTCAAAGAGTGTTTCTGACATCATCTCCAACAAACTGGGTCACGTGTAAAATATACTGCAAATCAGGTTTTCATCTGCAGATCCTTCCTGATGGAACAATTCAAGGAACGACTGATCCTAACGATAAATTTAGTAAGTACAAGGTTTACATCTTGTTTATACCTTCCGATGTTCAAAACGCACCCTTTCCTCCAAAGGAAGCAGAAAAAATCAAGCAAATTAAATATCATCGAAGAACCTTTTCCAAACATTGGCCCTTACGTATTAGAGTTTAAAAACCTGGTCATTTGTTTGAATTTATCAAATAGATGTACGTTTTTTATGGCTCTAAGGGTTACTAGTTTTGTTATAAAATGGGTCATTACAATGGATATTCCAGGTTGTTAAACAACGGATCAAAACATTTATTCTTGTCGGGTTGTAGTAGTAGAAAATAAAATTTGCCAACGATAAATGAAAATTTACCAGCAAATGTAAATTTAACATTTTCTATTATCCCAACTGAACTGTTTCCCTTGTATGTACTTGCCAACATTTTATTCATTGTCAAATTCATTCACTTTATATCGTTTCAGATGACTAAGTAACTGGTTATCGACCAAAGTAACTGTTACTGTAATTGGCTATTTTTTGGGAGGGGGTACTGACTATTCATTTGCAGCAATCACTGGACAATACTCGCTTGTGTAACACCCCCATTGTATGCCATCGTTCATAAAATCAGTATTCCCTCCAGGTTGAGATATCTATCATTTCCACAGACTATAAAATATTGATATTTGGATGAGGAGCTTAAAAAATGTGGACCGAGTAGCTTTAGGAAAAAGCTCTTCCGCATTCAATTCAGTTGAAAGTACCAGCTATGTATGTGCATAAAAAAAATTCATCGTCGAGCATTATTGCAAATCGGTAGATCCAGTAAAGTGGAAAAACAACAGAACTTTCATGTAAAAATAGTCCACATAAAGCATGATGAAAAGCTTATCTCCGGAAATAATCAATCAAATAAAAATGCATGCTGTTTTACATTGTACTTGGTGAAGTCGTCTGTACAACAGCTACATCATCTTTAAACGGTATAGTGCAAAAAAGTACCCTCGTCGCTCTCTTATCTGGATTGGCGATAAGGGGCATACTTCAGCGGTATCAGTTCGTTATGAAAGTGTTAGGTCCTTTAGTTATGTTTGTGGACAGTGGCATCCTCTAAATACCGGAATTTTTTACCAAAGTATTTGAACTACTTGTGTGCCACAATAAGACAGTCAGTAAATACATTTCTCACTTACAAATATTTTCACTTGAGTGATGTATTAGTTATACACTTTTCTCTACTTCAGCTTAAAGAGGTATACAATATCTAATTAAGGGGGTGATACAAAATTATTGAGAACTGTCAATAATTGGACCTACCATTACATAGACACGAGGTAGATACAGTCATCATTGAAAAGCATTGGAAAAGTTTCGTTATCTACACGAAGGACGTGGTAGTTCTGCTACCAGAGCTTGTGCATCATACTTATAATATCAGACATGCTAGTTTTTTTTCGATCTGATAGTCGTTTTCTTCCACCATTTCGTTACTAGCTTACTTATTACCACCAGGTTTGGTACCGGATAACAGTATTATCAGTAATAATAGTAATGATAGTAAATTAAGGCTTTAAAGATATGGTTTTGAGCAACAATTTTAAGAAGCGGCATTTGCACCATTTATCTACCACAAAGGGGATACAAATGAATACTTGGAGGCACGATTCCATTCACTTATCGATTAATGACAAATCATCGTATATTAGCTTACAAGTATGCCAATTTGTACTGCTTAAGTTGGCAATAAAAGGTAATAGCTAATTAAATCATGCTTGAGAGTAACCGTTAGACACAAACATCGTAAGATTTCATGGTTAAAAAACCTCATCATTTTATCTCAGAAAAATATGTGCCCATCTTCGGAGAAGGATTCAACTATTAATACTATAGATAAAGCGAACTCCATTTTTTTCATTTATACAACAGTGAAATAAATAAACTTTAAGTAAAACGTTCAGATTTTCAAAAATGCTAATCAATTCAAAAGCAATGTCACTTGAAGAGGCACGTATTTACAATATTTTGTTCCTTATTACAGCTCAACTACAGTTACTGTCATTTGGACCTAGTCTCCTTCGAATAAAGGGAGTGGCTGCTAACTTCTACCTGACAATTAATCATACTGGTGTTCTTTATGGAACGGTAAGTTACTAGATATACCAAGGAATTCCTAGGTCAAATTTTAAGTTCTCTGTTACTACGACAATTTCCAGTAAGTTTAACTTCTAAATGAAGAACGTTGTATGCTTCTCAAAACTCATAGAAAACACACTGAATATAAGTACACGTATATTTTCTGTAACATTGAACCGATAAATGAATTGACAAATGGTTGAATGGTTGGTTAAAGCCAAAAGTCAATGAAGGCTGAAACATGCGGTGGATAAAACTCGTGAAAAGTTACTTTTTCAATCCATTCAAAAGTACAGCCCTATATGATTTCCTGATTGATATGATCCTCTTAGTGATTAAGTGACCCTTGCATTGCCATGCATACCAAAACAGTGTTTTTATTGCGGTTTGCTCGTTGAGCTCTACCCACTATTGTTTTTATCTATGCGATCATATACGCCGAACTGTGAGTATCTATATTGATCTAAACTAATCATTAAGTATGGCTCATCTCGTCTTAGTATATGATTAGCAAACATTAGTCAACCGACAGCACACTATGACCTCGACTGCAAACGCGTATATACTCACATCATTTCCGACTCCAGCGTCTTTTACTTATTTTATTTTTGAAGGGATATATTGTTTTATCAATATGTGGCCCTAATTGTATCTAAGGGAAAACTACTGAAATTGTAGTTCACTATTATCATTTACCTGTTTATAGTTATTAATTCTTCTTTGCTGGATGTACAAAAAAATAAGAGTAAAATGAGTATAGATAGACTAAAGACTTCACTATTTGCTCACTAAGATGTATTCATTTTAATAATTGATATGTTACAAAAGTAACAGCTATTGTTATGCAAAATCAAGTAAGGAGATTCATTTAGCATTCCAACAACTAAAGACGCGACCTACTCTCTCGGCTGTTTGATGATAGTGGTCTTGAACCAACAAATCCCAGTTTGCTAATTACAGCTGGGAGTAAGGTAGAGGTATGGGTGTTTGATGTTTCATTTTTCTTAGCATAAAAGGCATCCAGCTAAACTGACTTCACAAGTTTTTAGAAGCCTTATTTGCAAGGACTTAAGCAAGTTAATAGTTGACACAAACCAAAACAAGGAAATAACTATCAGTCGACACGAGGCGGCTTTTATAAACGAAATCTACATTTTTTTGTTTAAATGCCCTGAACAATCAAAGGAATCCTTTCAATAAGACTCAGTTCCCTTACAAGAACACAGTTTCCTGTACGCACATTTTAAGCCTTGTTTTGTGCATAATTTATAAAATGTTTGCCGGTATTAAATCCCCTCCTACTCAAAGATTGTAGAAGACGTTATTTATCTTAGAAATACTTGCAGGGCCTTAGAGGAAACATTTGATATTTTTTGTCATAGTTGGAGAATGAACAGTTGATATTGTGCTCAAACAGACGCGAACTGCTCTTTCTACAGACTAATAGTTACAAGTCTTTTTGCAGTGAAGGATTTTCACATAAACTTCATTGGTGGCAAAATGTACTCTACTTCTGCCTTTACAAGCCTATTAAATAATGATACGGAAATCTTATTTTGATACATTTCCTCTCAATAAACTTGTTTATATTTTCGTGGTCTTGGTTGCTTTAGGAACTGGGATTAATTATGATACCCCTAGTCAATTGATATCTGCAAAACAAGACAAGTTGATTCATGTGTGTCCGTTTATTTTTTGTTTTATCTCATGGTTATAATCGTATTAAGGCCAAAGACATGAAAGAAATCATATACATGGCCAAAAGACGATCTACTGCGGTATTTACTTTAGGTATACAACTGTTAATACGCTAGAGACTTTATCACGTACACCCTTCATCCATTGTAGCCATTAACAAATTTCTGGATTCATGCACATCCTCCATTGCTACCATTCTACCATCAGTGAACGTTTATCCACCATTGGGAGTAGACGGACATTTGGTAGTGTGACTTAACTTGACATCCCGACTTGTTTACGCTGCTCTGAACACGATCTCTGTCAAATCACCTAACAATTTCCGAAAGAGTACAAAACTCTACTATAGATCGATTTCCCTTTAATTTTTAGCAAGCTTAAGCCTTCTTAAGCTCTATTATCCCATGTCGTCATTGACCCTCTAAGCTCTAGACACTATTTCTAAACGACTTGACCGCTCCTCCCCTTCGGCCACTTTAAGAAAACATATCTTAATTAGTTATTCAATAGTAACATGACCGATAATAAAATCGTTTTATCGTTTTCTTCTTTGTTTTTAACTCCAGCGTAATCCACCCTTGGAAGATAGCCTCTTCAAAGAAACACAGGAGGAAAACGCTTTTAACTCTTATGCGTCATACAAGTATTTTTACGAAAAAGTTTACGATATGTTGATAGGTATTCGCAACAACGGCAAGGTCAAAAAGACATGGAAAACATACCCTGGTCAGACAGCAACACAGTTCTTAGTTAGAAAGTTGCAACATACGTGGTAATATGGTATGGAAAAAAACTAGTCCATTGTTTAAACAAAGCGTGTTTGACATGCTCCCTATCTCTTGTCCTCGGCGAATATCCAACGGTAGAGGACACCAACTGCGGACCCTCTGTTTATAAGCGGCAGAATAAACGACTCCTGGTGTAATATGCACAATTTGATGATGGGGGACCGCAGTGGGGGAAGGAAAGACACAAAAACTTTGGAATTGTACAGTGCAGACATTCTCATGAAGTCGTGCTGAGTATAAGGAACATGTGAACAGTTCTCTGAAGTGCAGACCACGAAACACAGACAGTCATGCTCTGCAAGTTGTTGTCCAGCTGCCGATAGACCAAGGGTTCCTAATATCCTTACTAAATAATATTGTTGATTTTGGAAGTAGGAGCAGCCTTACCTTTGTCAAAAAAATCATAGTAATGAAGAGAGTTAAGTTAGAAAAAAAACACTAGCAAAAAGTCACTGGATTAAATGGTCAGCAATTAAAAGTGAAAACAGAGTTTGACAAAATTAGATCTGGAGTAAACAAGTATGAACAACTGTATAAAGCAATTAAGCTTACCAATAGAATGCTTTGCTTTATGGCATGACGTTAAGGCCCGCTGACGTGTTTACGTAAACAAGATGTATTGATTGTAGTGTATGTTCCGTTTTTACGTATTTATAAAATAAAGGTAAAAATATCGAAAGAAACGCAGTTTTAAAATTAGTTAAATGACTCTTTTCTAATAACGGATAGAATAAGAGCACAAAAAGATTATTTTTATCAAACTTTAATGCTATTAGTTCACAAATATCTATTAGAAAAAGGTTTTAATTCTCTTTTTCATTAGCATATTGTTTACGTTGAGTTAGTGAGAATTTCAGGATTGTCAAAGAAGGTGTTGTGAAAAAGAGAGTACCTGACCCACATGTCTTTGTTTATTGTACCTTCAAGACTTCTTGGTATGGACTGCTATTATCCCAGTCTTCAAGGGTCGTATTTGTTTGTGTTAGGAAAACGCCTAACCAACTTACTAGCAGCAGTACTTTTTATGTGTTTTGTCTTTAATAAAAACAAACTTACCACCATTAATTACACTGGATGCGCAGATTTACCTTTCACAAAAATTTTTCTTTACTTTAATAACTACCCAGGAGTTGAGCTTTTTAGCCTCCTGGCTTATCAAATTACAGCAAATTTTTAAAGAAATTCATTGGACATAATAAACTCTCCTACTAAGCTGTTTAGCTTAGTAGGAAAGGCGCCAAATCTTGCAGTTGCGAGCCCCCAGTTCGAAGCTCTGTTAGTCACAATCGTAACTTTACTTCTCCTCATTAAACAATATCACCCTGTCTACTTTTATATCGGACTATTACAAACGGCAATAAATCAATGTATAGACCTTTTCGGTGTTACGTCATACGGCCCATTGCCAATGGCAACGATCCAACGAAGGGGCAAACAATGAGGTCCGTCAACAGCGTTTCCTATGGAGCATGATCTTCTTTTGGTATTATTTTAGTGTTTTTAAGGTCTTCTACTTTGAATAATGCCATCTAAATACATTAATAAGTGGGGAGAAGCACAGGGAAGATATTTAGAGAAACTTAGGGGTCCTTCCTTTTCACAAAATTACTGTCTTGTGAAGTATACTTGTCATCTCTGGCAGTAAGGTCGGTGTGTGTTCACAACACAAAAACCTAACCTCGACAGAGTTAAGTCTTTAATGTAAAGTTACTGACATGCTGCTCTAGACACCTGATCTTGGCCATAAGGTATTCTTTTTCTTGCTTCAAGTGGTCAATCTCCATGACTGTCCACTTCAGCTTCAAGTTCAGTGGTACTGTAGACTACAGAAGTGAAGAATTTTCATTAGGGAAAGCGTCGTATGTATAAATAGCAGTTTGTAAGTGTAGGGATCGTATGTTGTTGAATAGATTTGTTTCGCGGTGTGATTTTTTTAGGCTATCTTTCTTCTTACAGTTGTTAGTGGCCTTATCTTATTTTCTTTTGACTCTGTATCCAAAACCATACCAAAAGTCGAAAGCAAATGGACTTTATAAAGAAGCTTTAAGCTTTCCCAATCAATCCATGATTGTATCCATTGGCTATACAGCCCTTTGACATTTTCAAAGCAAAATAATCAGAAACTAACCTTCCCTCGCACCACAACTTAAAGCTTCAATGCCGCGATTGGCTTTGTTTGCCCCTTCAACTTATTGCTATGCGCGGTTGTTAAAGGGGAACCGAAAAGGTCTATTGTAGGCATAAAACACATGCCGCTTGTATGCTTATATGCTAACAGGAAGACACCTAATATCACGTGTGGACCAGTGGGGTAGAATGACTAGATTTCTTTCGGCCATTCCCACTTAGCTGCTTAGCATATTCCGGAAGGCGTTAGATTTTGCGGTCATAAGACCAGGCTTTAAGGCAAAATTTACGTCTGTATTCAGATTGCGTCAGTTTTGCCAATGTTTAAGAGAACAGGGGCCTTGTGACAGAGTCAAAATTTTGTACACATAAATGCTATTGCGAACCAGTAATAGTACTTATGTCTAATATATGCTACACACGTAGGATTGCTAGAAATTGCTTAATATAATACCCCTATAAGCTATAGGTTTTTCAACTTTTCATGTCGAGCATGACAAATGCGCATTACGAATGTACGTTACGGTAAGACTTGAATACCTTATTTATAGTGATGAATAGAAACTGATTTATGGTCCACTGTCAAACACAAACCGGAGAAACTTGCATCGAAGGGAAGATTACGGCAGACGATATTTAACATTATCTGTTTGTATTCGTATTAAAAAAAGGGTGTTGTGTGAACAGGACTGAGACTATGCGCGTTCATCTTTACATTGTCTACAAATATGAAAGCACTAAAAATCCTACGAAGAAGCCTCCACCTTCGAATAAGCCTCCGTGAAATCAGTTCAGAGAAAGTATATTTGCGAATAAGACCCCCGTGGGACCTTATACGAGCGAGTCATTTGCAGCATACTGGCTTTTTTCGACTAAGCCCCTGACGGGTTAATAATTCATATCAATCACAAAGATAATAATATCCATATTTCATCTTTTGACTGGTAACAATAAAGCAAAAAGTAATGCCAGCTTCGTTTTCCTGCGTTTCATGAAAAAACAATGACACATTTTGTTAAATGATTGTATCAAACATCAAGGAAGACTTATGAACAAACAAAAACCTTTCATATTTCTCATCATAATTGTTAAAAGAAAGACTGGGTTTATGTATAAGTGCCATTTGACGTCAGAAGTACAGGCTTCGTTACAGTCTAAAAATTGACACTGACATCATTCAAGGGGGTGTACAAAGTACACCCAAGTACACGATCGTAGCTAGAACAAGCCATTCAAGGCCAAAAGTACAGAAAGAAGTAAGCATGTCCTGTAGTTGAAGGGATTCGGAATGAAAAGGAAGAAGGCAACGTAATTGTACCTCCTCGTCTAACCTAACAAGTGCATACTGGTGGCATCTGATAAGCTGTCACGTGGAGGTATAGACAAGTCATTTTCAAGTTGCGCAAACCTAACTCTTAGAAACACTTTTCATACTAGCGCTTCTAAAGTTGCTAAACTTCTGCTATTGGACACATTCCTCGCATTCTTACAACTTATTTTGCACTAGATGAATTTTTCTCACGAAGCGAATTTTTCGAGGATACGCATGCGTCCTTCAATACTCATGCATGAGCTCATTCATTGGGACTGTTCGCAAAAAAGTGGGTACGAATGGATTCAGCTTTTTCTCGGCAAAAAAGGGCGCAAGTCAATTAGATTTCTGGAAGAGTGTCACGAGATATCCATGAAACTCGCGTCAGCAATAGCAGCAAAAATAACGGCAGAAAAGAGAAACATCGCTGAAGAAGCCTTGTTGTCATGTAGTATCAAAGCAACCATTGTTAATACCTTATAATTTAAGAATACCAACTTATTAAGGTATCAAAAAAAAATAAACAATTCCCATTGCAAGGTTTTCAGCATTTTTGTCGTGGCACCAAAGCTTGTTATAAAGGAAAAAACGTTCTTCATCATTCAGTCCGAGTTCTTTGACCAAACAATACTTGCTCTTTGCCTTCATTGATCTTCCTTATCTAAAATCCCGTCTTTCACCTCTTCTGGGTAGCAAAATTATGCTCAAAGGACAACAAAGATAGCTGTGGTTTCTATGGAAAACAAGAAAGCGTTCGATTGAACTTTTTTCCGCGAAAAGGCCGCTTCACGCGAATACATTCGCCTAGTATAAAAGGGGCTTAAAATCTAGTGGGTTGAAGATTCGCGGATAGCTCGTTTTCTTCTCAAATAGGCGGTGAAGCTAGGCTATCTAATTTGATACGATACAAGCCCATTTTTTAATCCAGAAGGGAAATTTCATAGGTGGCAGATCTAGGGGTAGATTAAATTTATTACTGACCAACTGATTTTTATATAGAAATGAGCTAAAATGAAATATATCATCATTCATGTGTACTATTGATTAGATTGATATGAACACAAGCTAGCAACCAACAGCAAGAAAACATCTAGCTGAAATTGGTCCAGACAAAGCAAGACCACCTTGTCGACTTGTATATTGGCCAAGGTAACCATATTTTGCTTCCATCATTGCATAATAATGCTAGTTGTATTTTCTGGCTTTTACATTTTAACGATTACTTAAAAATAACAATTTTCTCTGCAATTATCATTGGCCAAAGGGTTACAAGCTGCAGAGAACAACAAACAGCCTTCTGGGCTGAACAAAGCTGTATACTTCACTATCAGTAGTAATGCTTTAGCCGAAAATCTCTAGAATGCAAAAGAGCCTTAAATTTCTATTTATTTCTATTTGATCTAAGGTTTGAATAAGCTGCAGAATGTGAAGCCCAAGTGAGCTATGATTTGAAGTAACAGTTTCCAGCACAGGGCTACAGTATTCTGTATTTTTAAAAGCATTTCAATCATGGTGAGCATGGAGAGAAAATACTTTGGTATATTCTATTGATAAAGGCATAGTAAGCCACCTGTACACTCATGATGTAAGTAGTTTTGACCGAAATTCCCAGTCTGTCTAGTTTGGGGTGGAGAAAAACACGTGCATTATCGAATGCTCTTGTATGTGTCATGGGAGACAAAGGTCATAGGTCAAGTTCTCCTATTGGCTATATGATAATGTTACGAAACCTTGCTCCAATGGCCATTAATCGTACATTTCCGACATTACGATTACCTAATCGTGATGCAAATTTTCCCTTATTAAATTATACGAACAGACCAATATCACCGCTGCTGTTTTTCCATGGACGAGGTTCACAGAATTTTGCTCTTGAAATGAGCTTGTGTAGTTGTTAAAAGTCATCTGTATCTGAATAAGAAATGCGTCAACTTCTCTATAAAAAAAGATGACCCGTTTGATGTTATCCCCTGAGAGTTGCTTTCACAGAGATCGACTTTTACTGGCCTGACAACAACATACATTTTCCGTATTGTTACTGACGTATATAGACAAAATTATGCTATTAACATTGATTATGAGGAGAGCCCTTCTTTGATTTGTAGGCACGCTTTTGATGCCCAACAGTTCAACTTTAAGTGAGTGCAATATCATTAGAAGCTTTCACTGTTTTGACCGATACCAGGACAATGGTTGGTAAACGTTTTGTGCAGGATATCAGACAGTGTCTCAAATATGCAATTACACGTGAGGAAAATAATTGTCCAATCGCCCCATCTAGCAGAAATCTTGCATATGCTGGAAAAAGTTTGAATTGTAGATTGTATTTTTGAAGTATATCATTGTATACTATAAATATTCTGTGAAGATATTAATTTTATTTTTAAATTAGAGGCAGTGACGTGCACCTCCAGCATTAAACTATATCTTTTTAGCACTTGGCAAGCATTTAATGGAGTTAGAATAGACTAATTGTTCTGAAGGCTTATACAGTATGATCTACAAAAATTTGGCATGGTAAATACCACTTTCCTGCTAAACAATAGTTGCCACATTTAGGCCGTGATGGCATGTCACATGGTTGTGGTACTGCCCTTATTTGGTTACTATGAAACTAAGGCGAAATTTGTTTGTGACGAAAAACTGTCCCTATGAAGCTCGCAGTAGATCATGCTAAACATCAAGGGTAAGAATATCAAGAAATCTATTGAACCCTCCAGTAAACCTGTTCCGTCGTCGCAAACACTCAAGCTCTCGGAAATCGACTTTTCCCTACAGAATAGACTGGCGATTTTAGTCGGTAACTTAAAAGTTCTAATACTATTATTACCCTTTAACCTTGCAGATCACGTTCCATGTGATCACCAGACAATTATTATGGTGCTCCTTGGCACTAGCTATTGACATTTTCCTCTGCAAAGCCGATAACAAGGTCAATCATGACAAAAACAAGATGCTCTTTGTACTAAAAGAAAGAGAGGCATGGCTGTAAATATGCGCTGTTAGTGTTGCTTCTAAAGACAGAAAATTTAAGAAAAGCCTATCAAATATCCCCGTTTTGTTATAATACAAATAGCAACACCATGCATTTACTGAAAGATCAAAAAAATGCCGAAGATTCATCCAGTCCATCAGATTGAAGAGTAATCCGTTAAGCAATCTTTCACCAATGCAGTAGACAGTGGCAAGTTAAATACCAAATCCTATCTAGTCCTCGCAAACTCTAATTCTTAGCATGCCATGGTAGGTACGTTTTCAAGAGACCATCTCAGACATTGAAACTGCTATTCGGCTCGACAGTATCGAGTGGAATGTTTTGTTTAGTTCATGATTATCAGTACATGTTGTTGTTGATTTGTTTGGAATGTTATAAAGTGCCTTGGTTAGTTGTCTTCATAAAACAAATGACTGCTGCAAGGTTACAGTCAAGTATTAGAGGGATATTCATACATTCACAAACCATACGAATAACGTTCATGCTGTCACTTATACAACTTAACTGGTACACTGCAATCAAAAGGTTACGATGCAAAACGTAACAAAGCATGTGTCAGACACAATTTATTACTGCAGGGGGTACACTACTATAACTAGATGACTAGAAGACGCAAAAAGATGCCGCTAGTACGGCCATACGCCAATAGACAGACACCCCGGCAATAATACGAAAAGACAATCGGGGTTAAATGACTAATAGCCTTTAGATCCTTTTTTTTGAGCTGTGCCCAGAATCAAAAGCGTCGTCAAGAAACTTCTCACATTCACTGAGTCTACGCATACAGTACAAGGATATTGTCTTTGCTATAAGATCGACTAGAAGCGACATTTTAATCAGAGATCAGTGGCGTGCCCATGGAGAGATATGTGGGGGTAATCCTACCCCCCACGTTTGGCAAAGGAAGGTCCTCAGGATTCCTTCAACTGTCACTGTCGATGCAGTTTTATAGAATAACTGCCACTGTCGATGCATGCGCCTTGGGTGCCTGTTTTCAAGCACAAAGCCAGGCACACGACGAAACAGAGCATGACAGGAACAGGAGAACACATTATCCCTCTGAGAAGAAAGCTTTTTAATCCATGTTGGTTCAGCTCTAAATAAATATCCTGGCAAGTTTTAGTCGATCACCATCTCTTATCTCAATCTAAAGCTTTGGGCTGTTTTTCAGAAACGTCGTCGACTTTGCAAACAGTATTGCAGTCCCCTTCACAGTAAACGATTACATTATCGTTAAGAGAAACTGTCTTAGATAAAGCCACATCGCTTTTGAGTGTTATTCCTTAAACTACACAGTGAAAGTCGTATTAACAGCACACACAGCATATAAGAGGTTTACATGTAAAGCTTAGGGATTGCTATTTTTTCTTTCTTATTTTTAATCGTATCTTCCATTGTTTCTATTCCTTCTGTTTCAATGTTTTCTGTTTAGTTCTCTTTGGTCTAGGGTTCTTTGTTTTTCCTTCTCTCTTTTATTATTCCTGTGTATTCTACCTTTCATTCAGTGGCATAAGAACTTCGTCGACCCATAAGCAATAATCGTACGTGCAGTGATGACCAATTTGTGCAGATATGAATAATAACGCCAAGTAAAAACAAAATACAACATTACATTATCCAATTTGTAACTTCAAAAACATCTTTGTAGCTTCTTTTTCTTATAGTCTTCCGTTTCATCAGTTAAACTTTCAGTTCATCAACAGTCTTTGACAATAGTTGGAAATCTTTAAAATTTAAGAGCCCTTAAGGGTATTTAGCAATCTTTGGCAGTCGCTGGGATAGAACTCATTTCTATCTCAGTGGCCCTCAATAACTCAGTCGTTCGCAGTCTTTGACGGTCGCTAAAGTAAATCTTGGCATGTTTCCATTTTCGATCATAACGGTCTTTCATGACCGTTAACGACTTTATGGAAACCAGGCTTAATTAAGCAATTATTTTCATTGCAAGCACATTTTGCCTCGTTTTCACTTAACCGTTACAACTGAAAACGAGGTCAAATTTCTTAATGCACAGCCAAAAATTTATCACTTTATGCAGAGATGAAAATTCCTTAGGTTATTGCCTGTCGACCAAACCTTCAGGATAAATTGCTCCCTTCTTTAAAGGAGCTGCAAAGTTACAACGTTGGTATTTATGACTTTATTGTGGCCATGGGAAGGGAGCGATGTACTGAATGTAATGTTCTGTCTGCAGAAAACACATGCCTTAGCCTTGATTCATTGATTTTGGACGACGATAGCATAGTTAGTTAGTTTCGGTCTGTGTCCGATTTTACTAAAGTTGAGAACCGCGTATCTTCCGTATTCAGTCACTCACTAACAAATTTGCATCGTTATATTGTCTGTAGAATTCAGGGTTTACTTAGTTATTTCCCTTCATAAAATAAAATAAAATAAAATAAAATAATCATCTTCATCATAATCCAAGTGGAAATTGTATGGCAGTTTAATCTATGGTACATTTTTACGGCGATACGATGCTGGGTACATGGCTGCACGTCCCAAAGGTTTTTGAACAGTGGCCTTAAGACTATTTCTTGCTTCATTGGGGTATGAAGCAAGGCAATGGGAAGCAGAAAGTTTTAATTCCAGATGAAGTTCACATTGTTTTCAAGTTTGCTAACATATTTATAACATTATTTTAGACATAGGCTAGGGAACCAGAGATTAGCTACTTTATTCCTGCAATGCTTTGTATACTTGTGTCATTTGATCGTGTAAATTTATGTTTTTTAACTTCTATTCTTCTATACTAATTGTATTACAAAAACCTCGTCTTTCATTAGATCATCTCACTATAAAATTTTTAGAGTAATTTTTTAAAAGTTCTATTAAGTATTAAGGATAACGTCACTTATCCTCCAGTACCTTCAAATCTTGTCTACATTTCTTTCTATCATAGTAAAATAACTGCTGTATCTGTAGATCCCACAGAGGTATCAAATGTTACAAATCTTGAAGTTTTAGGAAAGTGCCTTGTCGTGAATCCATTTCGTTAAGTCGTGATAGGGACATAACCTAGCATGTGGTTACTGACATTAAAGTAAAAAACAGACTGGTTGAAATACTTTCATCAATTTTGCTCAAGCCTCGGAAACAGTTATTTTTGTTTATTATCATTATTTAAATTTATGTAAACTAGTTCCAAGTACCAAGTTCATAGTCTGGTCTCCTGATGGCGGCACCGACTGCTTTGGCATATATACCCTCATACTCTTTCTATCTATTATCACTCGTGTTTATTCCCTCACGACATATATATATATAGAGTTTTCTGAAGAAGAATTATTCGAAACGTTAAAAAGTG
>JANTCA010076795.1:0-14969 GCA_024741275.1 Chironex yamaguchii
AGAGATATAGTTTCGTGGTCTCTCCAAGAAGAGAGCAATGTGGTTTTCGTCTCTTGCATATCGATAGATCTTGACTATATTTGGGTGACTGAGTTTGTGCTGGAGGTATGCTTCAAGTGGGACAGTTTTGTCTCCCTAAAATAGAAAATTAATAAACATACACATCATATCTCCTAAAAGCAGATATTCGCAAAGCAACCTTTACAAGCGTACAGCTGATGCCACATATAGGTATCTCTGACTGACAGAATGTGGACATGGCAAAGCAAATCTTAATGGATAAATAGACAATAAAGAAACATATTCATTCATTTATGTATGACGAACAATAAAAGTGTCACAAGTTATGATTTTCTATATCTAACGTAACTATTTTTTGCAGACAACAGAAATACCGACTTCAAATATTTATTTGCTAGACAATTGTTTTACGGTAACCAATACTGAATTTACCATTTGCTTTTGTATTCATAATATGTGATTTTGCACATGAATGCAAAGTAATTAGCCCATGTTTTGCTTAATATTTCTTTATAATATCCCATGTTTTAAAAGGTTGATATAATAATAGATAAATCTTGTATGAACGAGTTCTTCTAGCGTAATTTGTGTCATTTTACAATAATGATAAACTTTAGAAACAAATAAGCGCAAAAGTATAAAGTTTTCTACAATTTTTAACTTGGCGTACCTTATTTAAACATAAACGCTTTAATTTGTATTTACTGTAAACAAATATCTTTAATTATGGAGTCTTTAATCATTTTTGAGACTTACCACTTTTCTCCAGCGAACAATCTCTCTTTTTATGACTTTAATTGCAGTCTGAAGGAAAACACAACGAAAAAAGATATATTGCAGAAATATGTTTTATGAGACATCAATGTCGTAGCTTTTCTAGTTCATTCTTTGCCTGCTTCAAAGTTATCAAAACTTCGAAACCTGATGGCTGTGGTCTAAATCTCTTTTACACTAACTTGTCTACAGAGGAACCATTGGTTAACAAAGGTTTTAACACTAAGAAATAGGAAAGGAAGCAAAAGAAGGCAAAATGATTAGAGTAAAATTTTCTCTATTCTACTAAAATGTTACCTTAGATATATCAAGCAGTCTGTACTCAGTGACAAGCAGAAAACAAAACTCTTTACTGTTTATATATACCCCCTAATGACTTAATATGTAAACTGAGAATGCTGTCAATGTTTGGACAAACAGACAGATGTCCGCTACGTATCTTTGTAAATACAGGATGTGAAGCAGCATACAAAGAAAGCAACATTATGTAGTCATGTTCTGGAAGGTTGCTGTAGAGCTAAGAGTAGTATGCTCATAAAGTAGATACTGGAATACATAACATTTTAACGATATGTTACGTATAAAATAATTCATCAACTAGTTACAATTCATACACAAGTGCTTACCAGACATTGTGTTGTTGTATCCCATGCTTCGTATACGGTACCGTACACACCTTGTCCCAATTTACCAATGATTGTATAACGTTTTTTGATGGATGGGGCATCTACAAGAAAATAAGAGAAAGAGTTTTAGAAAACGTTTCTTTAATCACTGATGTCCAATTTGATTTAAGATTAGAACAAGCTTAGGGACAAATGTCACCAAATACAGAAAACAATAAAAAATTATAGATTAAGAGTATACACGTTAGTATAGCAAACTGACAATTTAAACATAAACTTTTTAACTATGATAGAGAACTGTAAAATCTTGATCATGTTGACAAGGAATCTTTCTACAGTTTAGTAAAGCTGAAAGAGAATTTTGTGAATTCATGATATGGCATCTTTATGACTAAGAATAAGTTGTTATGATTTAAATCTGATCAATGCTTTTTTACATTTTTGCTTGATAGAATGCAAAAACTTTAGGACACGAGTTTTGATATAATATGTGAAACCTGTAGCTAGTATAGTCGTGATCAATAACAATTTTCTTTTTTGCCTTCAAAACTTTTGAAGTTAAGAGTAAAGTCGAAACACCCTAGTACCAAACATGCTAAAAGTAGACGACAGGCTTGAGTTTTGCTATTCAACTTTAACTGGTTGCCAGTATAGGCCAGATTTATAAAGATATCATAGAAGGTGCATGTTACAGTACTTACTTAATACATCAGGAAGTTCTTCATTGAAGAGAGAAAGAGGTATGTAGTCTTGTTCACCTCTGTTGGCAAAAAGATAAATGAGTATTAGAAGAAATACACAGTTATTTACACAAAGTTTGTGTTGACGGACAAACAAAACATTTATTCTAGAGAAAAACGAGTACTCTGAACTACTAAGGTAAGGTAGTGCATATCACGGCTTATTTTGAGCAACAAGACTTTAATGGTTTAAAATACAGACTAATATTTTATTCAAAGCAAAGTTATTGTAATATTTGAGCAGAAAAAAGTAAGCATTATTTTGCTAATTATTTTGCCAATACAGAAATGATCTGCAACAGATATGAGTTGAAAAATTAGATGGGATTGTCATAATTGGACCAATGTTGAATAGATACGTTTAAAAGACAACAGTAAGAAAATATAAAACCTTTACCTTATGATACAATCCCGTTGACGTAAAGAAACAATGGTTCATTTACATTGCATCAAATAAACTCATATTAATTTATAGTTCATATTAATTCATATTAATATCTCATAATTCTATTGCTAATTAAGTTATCAATCTGCTAAAAACCAGATCATGTACGACTGTCAAGACATTGTGCTACTTAAGCCGTTGCACATTTTTGCTGTGGCTACATAAATGCAGAAATATTATACATTTCATTAATCTACCTCAATCACATTGTACTGACGATTACCAAAATACAATGGAAAAGCCGATAATAAACTTTACCTTCTTATTTTCATAGGTTTGTTCATTTCGTCAGGCAATGTGCACTGTCAAGAACAAGAATAGAACACAAATTAGCAATAATGAACTATTTAAAGCAAATACGAATAAATATACGTATATATATTTCAAACAATTTGTGTTACGGTTCAGAGGTGTCAAAATAGAAGAGTCAAATTCAAAGGTGACTTTAAAACTGAGTATGGCGTCAAGCAGTTTGATGCATTGTAGGGGAAGAAAAAATCGTTGGGGACAAGTTTAAACTGCTAGAAATTGTTAGCGACTAATAAGGAAATACTTGTATTTAGATGATTACGGAAAAAATAGCAAAAGTCATATATATTGAAATGTATTGATATCCCTTTACATGAGAACTAGCAAACGTGTAACACATCTCCTAATTAGGTTTGTACGAAATGTATTAATCAACTGTCTTTGTCTTGTTTGTGGTTTAATTTTTCTTGTTCTGTTCCTGAGTGTCACCTTACTCCCTTTTCCTTTTCTTCTTCTTCTTCTTCTTCTTCTTCTTCTTCTTCGTTCTTTCATCTCTCTTGTCACTCTGGATTATTTTCCCCTGTGTTTCTGTCCCTTTTCATCTTATTCTCTCTTTCACTTGATTCTCCCTTGGTTCTCCATTTTACCTATTATTCCCTTTTCCTTTTCTTCTTCTTCTTCTTCTTCTTCTTCTTCTTCGTTCTATCATCTCTCTTGTCACTCTGGATTACTTTTTCCCATGTTTCTGTCTCTTTTCATCTTTTTCCTATCTTTCCCTTCTTTTCCCTCACTTTTTCATTACCATTCTCATTGTCTCTCCCACTCTCTCTGTTCTACTGCCTTCCTGCAAAAGCTCATGCTTTTTTAAGATAGCAAATATGTGTTTAAACTAATCATTCCTCTTTTAACGTTGATGATTATATTTATGCCACGTTATTGCTCTACCAAATACGTAATGATGGTACATTGTGTGTTATGAGTCCAATGTTTTTTTGGCTAGATAAATCCTAACTCCTAAAGTAATAACGCAGGTAAATCTATATGCCCTTAGCTGCCATAGTTTTTAACATGTTAACGGCTACTTAGCAATATACCTTCCAGTAAAGTTATATATAAGTGTATATATTATTGCATACGGTTTGCATTAACAAAGATTTGTTAGTCCATATCAGTCTAATGCATGATGTCAACGATGGCTGAAATAAACCAGACATTTTAAACAGCCCAACTGTATGAACTGTGCAACCTACATTTAATTTGAATTATTTTGCAGTACAGTAAAATCGGTTGCATCCAATCTTGTTCTAAGACATCAGATAACGAAAGGGTACAGTTCTTAGAAAGATACCTTTAAATTACTTCAAAGATTGCTCAGCTTACCTGATTTTTACGATGTGTTTCTAGGACATCCCATAAACAATGTCTTTTTCTAAAAATGGAAAATGCTTTACATTGATAAAACTCCATATGTGACTGGTTTAACATACTTAAATGCACAAATGTAATAATTAAAATATATAATGTCACTAATATCATAAATACATATCAATAATTGTGCGTCAAATAATATAATGAAAATGTTAATACATTTTGATGAAATCTAAGTATCAGGAATATCATCCATTTTACAAATATCTTTAAAACAAACGTTTTTGAAACTCGTTCAGAGTAATACTAAATCTTAAATGCAGCAAACTCACAATTACTCATTAAAGTATATAACGTCGTTATGCATATAACTATTAGAAATTTTTAATATTTTAAAATTGCCCTAAATGTAGCAAAATCTTAAGAAAAGCCTATAAAATATAAAAAACGTCTGGACGAAGTTTTACAAAGCTCAAAAATTTAAAAATCAGTTAATAACTAAGTACACAACAATTTTGAAAAGGCAAACGAGCTTTAGATGTTCATTTGAAATTTATTAAAAACCCTGTTCCTTCCAGTCTAAATGTGTCAAAACATTTCCAAGATTTGTGTTATCCACAAAACAACTTTAAAATTACTTCTGAAAATTTCTGCCAGATCAGACAAGTGATGGAAGGTCTGATCAGGTTAGCAAACTCTAGATATTAGGAAGGTACATTAAGATGACCATTAGTAATATCCAACTAACCTTTTTCGTGACTCAAGTACTTTTCCTGAAGACATTCTACAATAATAAAACGAAGGACCAATAACATCAAAACAAGAAGAAAAAGGATGTGCAATTGTAGTCTACTTTGGTTTAATACATGCTAACTATTTGTATACATGTGTGGGCAAAACTTTTTTAAAACACGTAGTGGCAATGTTTAGGCAATAAATATTCTTTTTGCGAGTCAAAGAACATGGCAAATTACACTCCTGTTGCATTCGTCAGTAGCACAGAAGCAACTCTCTATCCTGAAGTGGCGAAAAGAATTTTTCTTGTGCCTACGATAAATTTTTATAGCTTACCTATCAAAATAATGTCAAAGCAAATGTTCTTTAAAGTAATCCATTCAAATATTTTAACTTTTGCGTAAAATGTAGACGCCACAAAAAGCTAAAATGCACATAGGTGAAAACCTACACATGCACTTAGGTGGGATGCAAATCTGCGTGTGTAATATGAGCTTAGCATATATATAAAACACGATTATGTTCTATGTTGCATACGTTACAAAGGTAAACCACATATTCATTTTGTCTACTGAAGTTCTTTACTCAAACTGCAGTGTCCATCAATGTACTACAACATATAAATGCAAAAGTAAATAAATATTTAACTCACCTGATAATGTATTTAACACAAGAGAAAATTTTTTCAAATTTGGAGCGACAATCGACACGATTCAAAAAGCAAAAGAAGGAGCAAATCCAAAGGTTCTGATCAATAAAATTTGTTCAAAAAACCAAATTAGCAAAACACCAGCATTCCTTCTTATGCTATTGGGTGACGTCAAATTTGACAAATGACGTCAGATTGATGCATTAAGAGCGATGCTCTTAACTAGCCCATCCTAAAAACGAGGCTGAAGCAACAGCAATATAGTCATTTCCATTAAAGTATTGATATTTTGTTTCCTTTCAAAGTAAAATCTTTCTTGATCCATTTTTCTCACATAAGTGTAATGCGTATGTTGATGACGTCGATGCTTATAGTCTAATATAGTCTTCATTAGAAGTTTATGTTGCTTAAAAGACCGTACAATTTTGAATTTAAACGTTTCCTATTTGGCTAAATATTATGAACGTAAGTAACCGACAGTCAGGGCACTTTTCAGAAGGTAAACCACTTGGTGACGTGAACCTCTTCACTTATGTCTCACTTCAACCATAATCCTTGCGAATTTTAATATAAGCAAGATACAAGTATTGACAGTAAAAGATAAAACGGAATTGATAATATCTAATCTCGACAATTATTTTTCCTCGGTTCTCCTACTGATCTCGCGCATGAATAAAATCAATGAGAAATCTTCTCAAATTTAATAATCTCATCAATAGTTTAAGAAATAATGTAAATGTACTTTAGTTTATTGTATCTATTGACCTCGATACATAACATATATCGTAATTCATGCATCCCTAATACCAAACATAGCTTTGTATACTTAAAACATAACTTACTTTACGCTCATACGTTATAACGGCCCATACAACACATTGAAAACCTGGGTTTCTTCGTCTAGAATATCAAGTCATCAAAACATTTTTAAAACATCAAAGTAAGGTAAATAGCCTAATGCTACATCTTCCACTGAGCCATCACTAAGTTCAAAGCTGGTCTAATCCTCCTCCAAAAAGTCTCGGATCCTCATCTTCAATCCTAGACCAATATTTCTATATTATAATTGTCAGTTTGCTCAGACCATTAGTCAGGAAGAAAGGTAAACATACCCTCTGATACATCCTTATTATCTACAATTTCAGTTATTCTTATTCTATCTAAAATGTGTGAAGCATCCAGCAAACCACTAGTGTGTCTTAAACACCTTGGTCCTATAAACGTTTGCAGCCAGCGACAATTAAAGTGATTCAAATGAAGAAACGCTACACTAAAAATACTGCTGATTCCGTTAGATCTCCAACAGAACAGAACAAAACTTTGAAGTTGCAAGGGATTTTACTCCATCACTTCAATGGAAAGCCCATCTGGACTGCATTGTGAAAACAGTATATAAAGACACATCAACAAATTGTTAACAAGCCAAACTTTCAAAATGGCTTTTAAAAGTGTAACTGGCAACTTTAAGTTTGTAATAGCAAAATTCTGTAATAATTGTTTAAATCAAATTAGTCCAAAATGGTCTTAGTTTTGCGAGGTTATGCTAAATCAGATAACGTAGAATCGACTGGCTTCAGCATTGTCAAAATCATTAAAGTTTTCGTGAAAGAACATATTAATATGCAGCTCACTTATCACATGAGCCATGGACTGATGCAAAATAAGAATTCAAAAGAAAAGATAAAACTAACAATACAACTTAGTGAAAAGAAAATGTTTCTAAAACATCATTTACTTACGTATGAATTGTACATGTTTTTAACAAGCAAACGTATCATACAATACAATTTTAGAATGTTTCAGTACAGAAAGAAAAACCCAGAACAACCATAGAAACTACATTAAATTGTGTTTGAGTGCTCGTTGAAGCAATATCAACTTTCTTACTTTCTAAAACGAATGCGGTTTGGCTATCTGTTTGCTGTAAGCATCACTTCTTTCAAACATAACTATGAAATTCAAAGTTAACGGGCTCGGCTCAAATACTTTGACATGAAATGCTCGATCAGGGTTAAATGCTTCCCTTATATGGGGCAACAAAATATTGAAGCCTACTGGAATTAGGGTTGGCACAAAAGGGGCCAGTGTTGGTTTGCGTTACGGTCAAACGGGCCAGACAGCAATCCTGTGGAGTTTGTCCAAATAGCACCCGCTGAGATGAGATGGTACAAGCCGGAAGGGCGCTGAGATGATGGCAGTAAACTGAGTGTAGTGGAGGGCACTTATTGCTGCCCTGTACTCCAAAGGGAGCCTATGTAATTGAGTAATTCATAATATGTATTGACTGCATTTATAGTAGAAAATGACACCCTAATTCAAATGAATAATTAATCATAAACTCATGAACCTTTACTGGCCCTATATTACACCCGGCTATCTTAAGTTAGTACTGCAACAACTTTACAACTGCCTTGGCATGGAAAGTCAAATTCAAAGCTCGATTTCAATATAAATTTCTAGACATGAAGTATGAGGTACACTTAATTTGAATGCACACTTCTGTACGCACAGGAAACTGTCGCTAAATCAGCTGCCAAATTTTGAAGCATTCTGGCAGCCTCGTTGCGATGTGTGTTTAGCTCCAATTTCAAAACGAGTCATAATTTTTCCCGCGTTAAAGAAGCGCGAAATGTAAAACGAATGAGACAAACAATTCCAGTAAGAAAGATCTCCGTTAAGAAGTTATTTTGCTGTAAGCTATTATCAAAGATATATCTGGAATATTGCATACTATCTTGGATGATCAACAAAATTTTCCTGTATGACCTACTGCTATTAGTATCAAGAGAAGCTGTCCTTATTATGCAAATCATGATCTGTAAAGAATGCAAAGGTAAGGAGTTTCTAGAGGTATCTATCAATTTTTGTCCGGGGAGTGAATGCCGGTCACTGTTATTCTTTATAATCTAGCATAGTTACGATTTCCCGGGTAAAATTTGTGACGGCTGCTGTGCGACTATTATAAATAAGAGTGATCTTATGCTATAACCTGCCTTAGGTAACTCTAATGGTTATGGTAATGGTCAGCCTGTATGTCATCTCGAGCCCAGAGATTTTTGGTGTAAGATACATCGATTCTACCCTAGCACTATCTTGATAATATTACAATATCTTTACATTACATTATCTTTACATTACATTATCTTTACATTACATTATATATTACATTAAATGATATTACTACTTTATAAGTAAATCTAGAAAATATAGCATTTTATTGTTTTAATTATATAACGACGGTCATTTTTAACTTGCAGACGCCTCGTGAAATATGGTGGACATAGAAAAGCTGTGTGATGAAAAATAAACGAAGTGAACTTTACGATGGATCTTTCAGAGGTTGGTCCCAGTTTCTAAACATTTCACGTGTTTTGATGAACGACAAATAAGGGCCGAAGCCAAAGGTATTTTCTGAAATAAAACAATATCATCAGATTATGCATAACATAATTGTTACTGTTGTACAGTAGTCAAGTAAGACAAATGATGCAATAGAATTATCATTGATCTTGTTTCACCCCTTAAAAATTGCTAAAGGGATTATCGAATTGTGTGATTAGAGTACATAAAAACCCTTTTGGTGCTGTAACAGGAATAACCAAAAATCGACTTGCACTAGACGGCTTCATTTGGTCACAATACATTCTACCAGATGTTTTGTAGGGACACTGGGAACACAAATTTCCGTATGTTGTCTGGAACATAGATACTCTTTTCATTATGTTTATGTTGATATTTCAAATTCTCTTTTAAATATCAACAAATAGTTTCAAATTTTCCTCTGTCTATTAACATTTAAGACAGTTATACCATTCCTATTTTAGGAGGAATATGATCCATCTTCTGAGGAAGTAGAGACACCTAAAGTAACCCTTTTCAACTTTTTCAAGAAAGTTGATAAAAGTAGAGAAGCAGAGGGCAAGAATGGAATTATCTCCACAGCTTGCAGTGGAACATCACCACAAAATGTACATATTAAAGGTAAACCTTGTAAGAAAGAAGTCAGTCAGAAAAATCAAGTAAGTGGCAAAAGGTCTCATTCTAAAAAGGATCATGACACAACTAATTGTGAGGAAGATGAATTAAGCCAAAAGGATTCTGCTCATGGGAGTGATAGTGGTTCAAAGTGTAACAGTAAAGGTCTGGAGCAAGATCATCCAATTAATTCATGTGAAGATTGTAATAATTCGAAAATGCATGATATACAATCTGAAAGTACTTTACAAAGCAGCAAAGAAAAACTTTTGGATTCAGTAGTTGTGCCAAAAAATGTGGATCCTGTAGAACAAAGCAAATCAAAGATACTTGATGATGTAATAAATATAGACGAGACAATGCCAAATAAACATGGTAATGGAATAAAAGGAAATTTGATAAAAGGCATTTGTGATGTAGTTTCTAGTACATCACCTATAAATAGCAATAGAACTTTAAGTGATAAAAAGGACATTGAAGTTTTATGTGATAATTATCTTGAAATGGATCAAACAAAGGAGATGATTTGTAATGAAACTTTTGGTGTCATAAATGAAGTCAAAGATCAGGTTGTAGCAAACTGCATCAAACCATCAGAGTTGCACCAGATAGATAATGTTTCAAGCAATGCCCTACTGGAATCAGGAAAAGGTTTGTTTAATAGACATGTCGTCTTTTCTCCAATTACTTTGCAAACACAATATTGCAAATATGAAATCTATACAACTATTGAAATGTTGGAGAGTATAATTTTACATACTATTTTTATCTGACAAAGATGTTTTAATTTGTGAAATTGAAAACCTCTCTTTTTTGGTTACGTTTAATGTAATATTAATTTAGATATCTATGTAACACCTATTCTATGCAACTACAAAATTTGGATCTGTTTCTGCTATTTTCCCTCCAAGGATCTCTTCACACTGCCTTTCCTTGCCAGCCCATGACAAAATTGAATGTGTGGTGAGACATTAAATGAAATTTAGAAGCTGAATTCTTGATGACAGGTGATCTTCTTGACTACTGTTGTGAATAGTGAAATGGGTTTATAAATTTGTATTCGAAATTGTTCAAGTAAGGCATTTCTTTTCAGTAAGAGAGATATAAGCATGAAATATTTTGTGACACAACAAAGTTGGACTACTCAGTCTTTGGATGAGTGTCTTTTAGGAAATTGCAATTTAGTCTGAAACTGTAAAATCTTGTCTGAAAATAAATGCTGAAAAAAAAAGAGAATCAGAACTTAGTTGGCATGCTTTTTCTTTGTGACTTGAAGACTTTATTCTTTTTACATTCTCTTTAACTTTTTGGCCACATTTCTAATTTTACAACAAAAGTGGGTTGATGCGGAAGGTAGGTTGGACAAGAAAAAGGTGTCTGGCACCTTTTCTGAGGTTGTTTACTTGAGTAATGGGATAGCTAACGGCGACGATGAGTTGTCATTTTTGACAATTCAATACAACAGAACCACAATCTATCAGCTATGGGAAATGATAGACTTAGATCATGGATACTTGTCAATTGTAAGTGTGAGTTAGGAGTAAAAGTTGATCCACCATGTTGGACAACAGAATAAAACAATTATATAATTTTTTAAGAAATTATGCACATTGTTTTTACGTACAAATACCACGTCACTGGCTAAAGAGTCTGGTATACTAGGATTAGTCTACTTTGTATGTGAGTAATCTCGAGTCCTTTTATTTATAGGTAATAGCCATGGATTTATATCAGTATTTGTGAGAGATAATACAACCAAATCAACTCCAGTTGTTAATCCAGAAAGGATAACACCATTCCCTTCCCTTCATAACCACATGTACCAATGGTCTGATGATGACGTTCTATGGATAACAAAATTAAAGCAAAATAACAGATATTCTTTACTTTGCACCAACTCTATGATATCTGAACCAGCATGGAAAACTGATTGCTTAAAATTTGGAGAACTTTTGAACCTTAATCTGGTAAGACATGTGACATTTGAGTATTTTATACATACAGTTAATTCCTGGTAACTTGAACACAAGATAGTGTGAACTTTCATTATCTTGAACTATTTTCTTGGATCCCTCAAACTTTTGTTAGTACTTTCTCATAAAAAACTCCAGTTAACTAGAACCTCAGATAACCTGAGAATATTCGTTAACGTAAACCATTTTTGCCCCCCGATGAGGCTAATTTCTTTGGATAACTCAAACTTTCTACTTGAGAGAAGGAAATCAAACGACTAGATAATTCTCAGATTTTTTAGTTCTGGACATATTATTTTCATTTATTTTCATCAACTCTTGACATATTACAGATAGAAATGTTGCCAAGGGACTTGCATGGCCTGTATATTATATATTTTCTCAAGAAAAAAATCACATTAACTCTAGCTATTATCTCATTTTTTTCTAAGTTAGGGTTGATGGGAGATTTGCTTAACTTGAACATGGATCAAGTTAAACTATTTGCCTTGTTCCTGGAATTAACTGTACGTTATAAACTAATAATTCCTCATCTGGGAATGACAACTGCTTCATAATTTGTTACTTTTGTTTATCATTTATTTGTTGCCTATTGGTCTCATAGTGCTATAAAAAGATTAATTTCTCATTTAGTATCCTATTTTGTATTGTTTTTCGCCATACCAAATATACCCCTAACTATGTTTTAGTTGTGATAGAATCACATAATGCAATAGGTGTGTACTTTGTTTGCGATAGGCAGAGCTTATTTTGCTTCAAAAACAGATTTGCCGTAGTCTCAATTTATATTCATAGCATAGTTATGGTACTTTCCTTTGTCATAATATCTTATTTTCAATGCACTTGATGCAGGAAAAATTGTTTAAACAATGTGATAAAAATCTTGTTGAGTATAAAATTAATATTCTTTAGTTTTTATAGTGGTAAGCATTGGACATGTAAAGTCATCAGTTGCAACAAAAAACATCTGTTTGATATATGTCCTTTAACATCAGCAAGTAACGACAACATTAAATTATGTTAATATGTATCGAAGCAGAACTGGGCATTTAAAACTAGGGTCCCTTCAATAGTCATTAGGATAACAGTGTAAAATTTTGTACAAAATTACTGGTACAGCACAGATTGCATCATATGGCATCAGGGAATGTCAAACAATTTTGGGTATTCTTTGTAGGTTGTCGGCAACAGAGGATGGGTGAAAGTTACAGGATCTACATCTACAGTGGCAGCACTTGATACATGCAATGATGGTGATAGCAATAGATCAGCACAAGAAATTTTAAAGGAATATGAAACCAGTAGCCAAAAAGTTGTTAAAGATTGTAAGTCTTTCATTTTTATTTGTTTAAATTGATTTTAATAAGTCGTGGGTTGCACAGTAGATGCAGGATTATGGCTCTGTAGGAAGAAAGTTTGTATTTTTGAGTAGTCTGTGTGAAAATTTTTTTTGAATTGCTTTTTAAGCAACCTCATTTGTTTATCAGAAATTATTCCAAAATTCAATTAAACTTTTTCAGTGAACCTATGTAATGACACAGTCACCAAATCGTAACTGCTTGAATTCACCTCTGAGAAACAACATCCTGCGTGATAAGCAGAAGGTCACGGGTTCAGCCCCAGCCCAGGACAAACAATTTTCTTTCTCAGAAAAAGAATTTAACTTTTATTTCCAGACAACTTATAATAGTCATATCTATAAGGGTCACACCTCACCATTTCACACATAACACTTAACATAACTAAACATAGCAACTAACTGTGTTTGGCCACAACTCAGCATTTCATACAATCAGCCTTAACATAGCAACTCATCACGTTCAGCCATGACTCAGCACACATTATTGTATGGCACTGACATCACTCACAAATCACTCACCAGAAATCAAATTTCGTTACTTTACCTCTAGGGGAAAGCTATGTAATGATGCAATCATCAAATCATGACGACTTAAATTCATCTTGGGGAAACTGTGTCTTGGTAGCTCAGTTGTTAGGGCATCTGCCCGGTAAGCAGGAGGTTGCGGGTTTAGCTCCTGCCTTGGACATACAATTTCTTTCTAAAAAAAAACCCAATTTAACTCTCATCTCCAGACAACTTGTAATGAGCATAAGTCAAACTCAAAGTGTATATACCGTTATAAGTTTGAAATTTAGGTGTAAGCTAACCTTCAAGCATATGATTTTTATGAAAGCTCCTGTAAAATAAAAGTTCACATGTAGAGAACCAGAAAACTGAGAATTCTATTAAATGATTGACCCAATTGTCCTGTCACATTGAATTGTAGGTGACTGATGTTGCTTACTTTATCTTTTGTTCAGTCGTTTCACAACTCGTCAACGTAACACATCCTTGCAGATCTGCATATTGGTTGTTTGTTGTTGTATCAAAGTTTTAGTAACTGTGTCATTCTTCGTTTCGTTTGAGAAAAGGAACTTCGTGTTTGATTCCTTAGATTGTGACTGCTATTATGTACTGTTTTACTGTTTATTTGGAGATGCCTTGATTAAAGTTGTTTGTTCTTCATTTATGTACTGTTGCTTATTGGAGATTAGCATGGAAACTATGTATTGTAGTGCTATTTTCACCGATCTATGGTCAGTTAGTCGAAGTTATCTTTATTCGTCTCTTGGCATAGTTTGAGCTTTATAACCTCGACAGGTTATGGGCCCAGTACTGTCTTCAAAAAGGAGAAGCATCAGTTACAAAGTGAGAGTCGAAGAATTTTGAAAAGATACATTTGTTGTGTGTGACGTTGTTTTTGAGGACTACTAGCACCAGCAATTCGAAAAACCAGGTTCTTGAGAAAAACTCCAACAGAGTAGGGAAGTTCAAGAATTGAAAAATTGAATGAACTCCAAAATTAAAAATGGCTGAATCATTAATGAAGATGCCTCAATTAAAGGATTCCTACGAAAATTGGCTTGCATGGAAGATGCACATCCAAGCTCTTCCGATGGCTGATGAGGCGTGGGATATAGTGTGTGGTAAGGAGACACGTCCTGAGGCTATCGCCAATGGTGAGCAAGTGGCAACTGAAATTTGTCATCAAACAGAGAATCAAATCAGAGAATACGACATTCGGGTACGAAAAGCAAACAAGATTTTAGTCACTGGTTTGAGTGGGGACATGTTTTTCCTCTGGGACAGCTTTCCAGAAAGTCCTCACCAGATGTGGACTGATATGTCAGCACATTTTGAAAACACACATAGTCACCGAGTCTCAATTCGTACCGAGCTAGAAATGAAGAAAATGACTGATCGAGACAACCCAGAGGAATGAATGAAGAGCAGAATCCGTCTCTATCAGCAGTATGCACTAAGTGGAGATATGAGTTCTGACAGTGAGCAATGTGTCGAAACATTGAGAGCTCTTCCTCCATCCTGGAAAGATTTCAAAAATCTTATGACGT
>JANTCA010076806.1:0-14966 GCA_024741275.1 Chironex yamaguchii
AGACTCAAAAGCCAACACTCAAACCTCCGTGCCATCACGGCACAAAAAGGTTTGGTGAAGGACATTCAAAGTCCTTGCTATTACTAGAGGAAACCCAGCGGTGGGTAAGGGGAAATTCATTAATTTTTTATGTGTTTCGGCTTAAGCCTTCATATGTATATATATATCATCATCATCATCATCATGTCGGCTGTTCACGCCACTGCTGGAGGGTAACCTCCACAATCTCCTCCATGCATTACGATCTTATGCTCTTTGCATCCACGTGCTGCCAGCTTTCGACCTCATCTCTCCATCTCCTCTTTGGTCTTCCTTTAGCTCTGCTTTCCGCCACTCAGTAGTTTTCTTGGCCCATCTGTTGTTTTATATTCGGGAGAGATGTCCTGCCCACTGGCCTTTTATGAATAAGACTTTCTCGATGACGTCTCGCACTTTGGTTCTTGATCTTATAACTTCATTCTTGATCTTGTCCTTCCAAGTGATGTTCAGCATTGCTCTTTCCATGCTCCTCTGGGCTACAGCAAGCTTGTGTTTCTGATGTTTTGTCAGTGACAACGTCTCAGCGCCATAGGTCACTGCCGGTAACATGACCATATATACATAAACATACTTAAAAGCTTTTCTCGTCTGACACTCTGCAGAGCATGAAGCGTCAGAAAGAAAAGTATATATACATGGCAACCTATTTATACGAAACACGTAGCAAAACTAACAAATCATAAACAAGAAAAGAAACAAAGAAAAACGAACTCTTTCTGCCTACGGAGTACTGGTTTTCTTGCTTTAATGTAGACAGACTCCAATACACTTAGATGAAAGGATGATCTAGCTGTGCCAATTATTCGAAAATTCTAGTCTTATACATTTTGACGCATTCTCAATTTTCTAATAAATGATGACCTACTGCAGAAAACCCCATGTTTTGGCAGTCATGTCCGCTTTTCAAGCGCAAGGAGGCTGTTCTCTATGAGGAATCGATGCTTGGCGTACAGTCGTTGGAACATGTTGCTTGATCCTGTCACCCAATCCCTGAGAAGTGCGACCTACATACCGAGCTTCACATCGGCACAAAAATTCATATACTACTAAGCGCTTTTTTGTGTTATGTAGACAATCCTTGTGAGTGGATGACAAGATCTTCCTAGCCGTGAAAACAATTCTTCGATTGACAGCAGAGAAACACTTAACTAAAGCTTTCTTGATCTGTGTTTCTATGCGGATAGAAACCTTGCCTAGCCAAGAAAGTGTTAGGTATACAGGACATTCTTGACGCCCAAAAGACTTTTCGGTTCCAAAGTCAGTGATCTTTTCTCGAAGAATTCTGGAAACAACATCCTCTGGATACCAAGTTTTCAAGGAGAATAGATTTTGTTTTCCCTTATTCCGAATTTAATTTAGATTTTGAACAGATACAAAGTACTCTATGGGCAAGTGTCCTGATGAGGTTGATTTTCCCCTTTTTTGGAAAGAAAGAATCCCAACGAATGTACTGACCAGTAAAAGTAGCTTTTCGGTAAACTGTTGTTAGAAAACAAGTGTCAGTTTTTTCCACCAAAACATCAAGAAAACGTAATAAACAGTCTTGTTCTTTTTCAACCGTAAATTTGATAACCGGGTATAAATGGTTAAGTTTTTGGAAATACCTGTCGCATTTCAGCTCTGTTTTAAGTATGGCAGAGGTGTCATCAACATAACGAAAATAAACAGACAACTTTTGTTAGTTTTCTTTTAGAATGCGCTCCTCGTAAAAGCCGACAAAAATATTTGCCAATGATGGACCTAAGGGGCTACCCATTGCCACCCCGTCCTTTTGTAGATACAACGAGGTTTTGAACGAATTTTGCAAAGGTGAAGGAATCCTTGATGCAGGTTTTGCTGCAGATTTTCAACACTGCTTCTAAAAGGTTAGAAAGCCATGTAGCCAATTTGTGATGAGCAGAAGCAATCATGGATAAAATAGGCCTAAGTGGAGTATTGTTCTTATGTTTTTTAGGTAAACCATACATTAGTGGACGTTTTGGAATATTTTGGTTCAAAACATTTATATTTCAGGAATAACAGTCAACATGTTTTTGATAAAATATAATCTGCTACGAAACTAGATTGACACATACTTTGCATTGCAGATTAGCTAACCTCTTAAATAGATATGAAGAGTCACAAGAAAAGTAGAAAAAATATTTTCAAACCATTAACTTTCAAAAATAATGTCAGAAATATTAAACTTTTTATGAAGAAGTACAATGTAAACAAAAAATTAAAGTCTGCATCCGAAACAATCAAAGACAATTTTCATACAAATAAATCTCTATTGTTTTTCGTTTTCATTTAAGATAGCTAAAGGTTACACTTGATTTGACTAGATTTCGATCTCCTCAAATGATGAGCCAAAGCCACTTTGAGGAGTCACAAACTTTGCAAACTTTGCAAACTCGAAGCCCAACGACAGTAAAAGCTTGAAATTGCTCAATGCCACCATTTTCTTTTATTTTATTGTTTTGCTGAATAATAATAATGATATAACACCCTGTCCATAATGTGTACAACACCATTAATTGCTTGAATATCAAGGTTAACTCCCCTTGCAGAATATTCTCTGATTTGAAAGTTCCGAGGATAATGACCAAATCTTACGACGCGCATATTCTTGTTAGGAAGCAGTGTTTTAACGAGCACTGATTTATGTTCTTTTAAAGCTCTGCTAAATATCACTCCTCTACATATGTGTCGATAAAGAAATGTAAGAAAACTCTCTCTGGAACCGCGGAAAAAGTTTCGTTTGTATGGTAACATGTAAGCAAATGCGTTGTCATTTGGTGCAAAAATTGTAAAATAATTTCCATTACGTAGTTGTTGGATAAATCCTGATTTTTGAAATGCCTCTTTTAGGTAAGTTAACCCTTTGTTTGTCATAATGATATCATAGAGAGTTTGTTGAGGCGGGAGAAGGAATCTGTCAATAATATGCACTATACCATTCTTAGCAACATTATCAGCAGATTTCACCAATGCTCCTTGCACGATAAAATTCTACAAAAGGACACAAGCAAAAATATTTATTGTTAAGACTAACAAAGACACAAAGAATGGGATGTTGATCTACACCTAGTGGTTTAAGAGAATTCCTGCTTCCTACCATAAAACCCCAGAAAGATTTCGATTGAAAATCGTCAGTGACTTGTTAATTGTCACAGTCGTATCTTCTTGGGAACAACTATTGAAAATTCAACGATACCATGTGTTTCTTACGTAAGAAAAATGTTCTCCTTGATACTCCATGATGTTTGTATGATTATAATGAAGACTTGTTAAACTGCAGTTCTTATCATAATCTCCTGGATAGTATAGCATAAAAAATTGTCATTTGATGTCGAAACCCTTTTCAGCTTAACGAGTTTCATTTTGCTCCCTTTATCTACATAAAAATTACTACCCACGGCTTGTCCGTACGAACATAGAAACAAAGAAATATGTCAAGATGAGTCTTGAAGTGAAACTTTGTCTTCTAATCCTCTGATCAATGCCATGTCTTACGACCCATGAGACAAAATTCAGGAATGCACTAGTGGCTTCTCCAAAATGGCCGCACTTCCTCCTTATTTCCTAAAATTTATCCATATAAAAATAGATCATAAACGACGAATGTCAACGTTAAAAATGTACCATTATCCTTTTTCATACACACGATTCAACTGCCCTTTTCAACAGAGACACCTATTTCAACAGAGAGCTTGTTTAATCTCGACAGTTTCTTTATTCTCGCGCAAAACGACCTCATAAGTATAAAAGTCTTGCCAGTAATTTCCTTGAACGATTTTTTGAAAACTAGCTCAGTAAATTACAATTTTTGCGGATCATTTGTTGAAAATGGCTCAATTTTGGCGGTCATGTTTCAATTCACTAACACTGAAGGTAAAATTCGTATATGCTTCGTTTGTCGTCATTAATATTCTAAGTATTATGACACAATATTTATGACGTAAAGCAGTTAGATATAGAAGTATAGAAATAAAAACCTTCTAACCGTTAATCGATTTTCATTCTTACTGATCAAAATGTGCCAATAAAAGACGATGAAAATCTTCAATGTTAATGAAGTGTATAAGGATTGCTAACTAGTGGCCTTGCATGTGTAACCACAAACGCAAAAAACCTGAATTGCTAAAAGACTGGCATGACATGGAATTGGGAAGATGAAAGGGTAAGAGTATTTGCTTAGCATTTTCTGCCATGTTCAATTTAAGAGGAATCCTGCAGGACTGGCTTTCAGGAGACCGTCGAATTTGATAGCTGTTATGCTTTGGTTTGAACCATAAACTCAATTCGTGTCGCAATTTCAAATATAAAATCTACTAAATATTAAAGACCTAAAAGTAGATTGATTTGATCTGATTGTAACATTAAAGAGAGATGTGTATTAACAAGTAATAAGCAAGGATGATTATAACGAAAAGGTACAAAAATACAGTCGAAAACTGATATAGCAAACCTGTGATATAGTGAACTCATCAGTACAGGTAACCTGGGCTCTGGTCCCGACCAAGCCCTTATATTTTATAGAATAAGCAACATTGATAAACTGTACACATACGGCGAATTAAGCCTCTGGTCCTCAGAACGTCTGTTTTATTTCGATTCCGTTTGTAATCCTCAGTCCAAGCAGTTCTATGCCAAGTTATGCTGTGCACACTTAACAGACAATTAGGCTTCAATTTTTGTCTCAAAATTTAGACAAATGGTATAGTCCTCCAGTATTTTACAACAGCTCCCTGGCTGAAACTGATGCCACCCTGTTCTCGAACAGACTTGAGAAAAAACCGTTAAACATTTATTACGACCAAAAATTCCAAATACTTAACGTTCTGAGATTCGAAGCCCAGCAGCTTCGCATTGCCGCGGTCGGCTTTATCGCCATAATTTGGTGTAGGTCAATTATCAATATAAATTTATCAATAAACAAATACCTGTATCAAAACTATGGCATTAGATATAGAGAACCTCTGAAAATAGCGAAGTAATTGCGAGTTTACTGCATAAATGTTCCATTAGAGTTAATTTTAGTCATTCATATTTGCTTTACTAAACAGTCTCGGATAAAGATCATATATGATTCAACTAAAGTTTCTGATAAATGAACCTACCTCGTGTATCTTGTTTGTTACTATTCTAAACCCCATTGACGGTGGCTGCTCCACGCTTAGTCCTGTGTTGTAGGTTTCGACAGGCCTCAACTTTTTTGTTATAATTTTAGTTTTTGTAAAATGATATTTCATGACATAATTAAGATACGTAGCATTAACTCGCAGCTGTATCTTTTGAGCGTACGTCAATCTCTTGTAAGCTTGATTTGATGGTACAAATAAAGTGTATGTATTGTAAGTCAGTTTCAATGTTGGGATAATTCCACTTTGCTTGAGCAAAGTCGCAAACTGTGTTGCTTCAAGCTCTTCTGCTAGAACATCTACTGTCAATTCTAAAACAAAAACACGAAAAGGGAGAGAACTAAGAACATAAACAAGAATGTCAATAATAATCTGCCCTCTGTCAATAATAATCTGCTATAGTCTGCCCTCGTGTATAGGTAAGTATTTATCTATTAATGATTCCCTTATATATCACTTACCATATGTTGCTTTGCATGAGAAAATAGTTTGTATTATAGAAAAAGGTGCCTCTTTGCTATTATAGAGCTGAAACATTTTAAATTATTTGTTAGCTTTCTTGTCTTCTCCTGCACAAATGAGACAAGCCATAGCTTCTTTGTTCTCAATCTGATGAATAACGAAGGAGGTGTCCCTTTCTAGTGTCATGTGCTCTCTTAAAAGGAACTACACCGAGCATAGTGTTGCTGTGCAAGCCAAAAGGGATACCATCAAGCTACTAAATATCTGCTTGATTAGACTGGAGGGAATTCATATTTCCGGTAAAATATCAGAGCAAGCTGTTTTAGCTTATGACCTTTCTTATTGGAGTTGAAACAACTGAGAAGACACTTTTGCTTATTGAGTGTAGATTAGCAAACTTGGTTCGTCTCTATGTTTATGCTGTATTTTGCTTAAGCGCATTTATCCAGACTCTGCAATACATTTGCGATCGGTGAGTGTAATAAGCAAAGTTTTTTAGAATGATGACGTGCATGTACATTCTAATAGTACATCTTGCTGACTTGCCTTTTGGTAGTAGGTGTGTAGACGAGTTGCCCAGACGGTCGTCTGTCATTAGCCATTAGTCAAAACCAGTGATATTGCTTTTATCTATTACTAATGGCATCATAAAAATCGGGAACAACCATAAATGTAACTGATTACATGCATTCCTGATTCAATCCACACGAAGGAAAGTGCCCATTCTATCTTGTCCTATATACTTTGTGAATTGGGGAAATCTAATCCCGGTTTTCAATTTATATCTCCCTTTACAAGCTAACTCGCAGCAGATTTTTAAATAGACATTGGGAAATTTTAAGCTTTCAAATAAATTAAAACTACATGAATATAACAAAAATGCATGGACAGTAAAGTTACCTCTAAGAGTATGACATACAGGAAGTAAGAGTAAGATTTACACTTCAACAATCTATGACTCCGAAGAAAATTTAAGGGAATGGTGCGGATTTTACAGGCATATGAGGAAAGCGCCGACTCTGTAAAGAGAATTTGTAAATGTGTATCAATGGTTGTAGTGAGATCAAAACATCCTGTTATAGTGTCATGGATAGGATCAGGGTGGTCAAGAGAGCGCCTGGGCCCAGCATTTTGAAGGGGCCTTTTGGGAAAATGGTTTTAGACCCCGTCTTATTATCTTTAAGACACGCCCATCTATAGAAAAGCTCCATATTCACAATTGGCAATTCAACTTCTAGATGTTAATGTCCTCCTAAATAGTGTCACTTATTGAATAGCTTCTGACAGAAAATAGTAAAGTAATGTTCTCAGCATAACAAATAAAAAATTCCTGTGGGCGTCCAGAAGCCCCGGGCCACCATGTAACTACCCTGGCTACCATCCACTGTCGACAGTACTGAAAAGGAGAACAAGCCTCTTTCTCTTCCCCGCTACTTGTACTTAGAATGATAAAAATCCTTAATGAGCAAGTAAGCATTTTCTTTAAATTGTCTGAGATTTCTTACAAAGAATGCATAAGTCCTCTCTTTTTGTGGTAATCTTGTGGTTTTGGTTAATGCCCAGTAGATTTAGTTAGAAATATTAACGAACTTAGGTTCAAGTTGTGTTTCTAATCCGTTGCTGAGAAATGATTAGGAATAGTAGATAAACGGTGTTGTAGTTTGATCGTGTCAAATTAATGGGCTTCTCATTGCGGTCAATTAGTGGTGACACAGAAATACTATATATATTGATGATTATAATAGCTAAAGAAGATTAAGGATATAGGTATTTTTACATAAGTTAAATGAGATGTATTCAATTCATTCAGGTTCCAAAACACTTTGAATACGCAGATAAATTGCCATATTGTTCATCAACTAATATCGCCATATGGCACAAATCTTGGTCAACTGTCATCGATTCCTGCTAATAAAACAGTGGACTTCCTCTTATGATACCAGGAATAAAGTTTGACTATTGGTATGTATTATAGGTTTCAAGTCTGAAGTGGGCCTCAGTCGAGTCTCTATTATTTAATGTGTGTGTGTTATACGCAATGGTACGATGTTGTACTTCCAAATCTTCCAAATTCATGTTTAATTGGTTACGAAGTGTATGGATTACCGTCCTGACCAAAAAATTAGTCACCAGACTGAACTCCTCTGGCGAGAATAAATTTCGAAAGATTAATGGGAAACATGATACGATAAGTCAGCACCAGGAACAAAAGTTACAAAACACGAAAGTCGAGGAGTTCTGTCAAATGAAGATTACTTGAAAATCACCAAAGTAGGTTCAGAAGAGTGACTCCATGACTGCCCTTGTAATTTCAATCCTGTTTATTACAGACAATATATTGATGATTGTTTTGTTCTTATCCATTGCGTTTGGGTACAGCATATTAAAGTATTTCAAGGCTACGGTAATCCAACGACAACAACATGTATTACAACAAGCTGGAATCATAAGACAAAACTGAAAAAAATGTACAAAATGAGGTCTTTATATAGCCCTAAAGACAACAACCTACGTGACTCGAGACTTAAGATCAAGCCATAATAATTGCAACATTAACTCCTAATATTTGTCCACCTACGACATACTTGAGATTGCAATCATGTACTGCTTATGTAGATTCAGCACATGGGAATTCAGGTAACTGACGATTAGTATTACAACACAGCACTCATTTCAAAAGATCATTTTCCTAGTCAAACTATGATTACAAGGAGGTATGTTAATTCCTTGTTTATTTTATAATGTAGCTGTACCTTGATAATCCTTAGTCAGTTGGTTTATGAGTATGCCGCCCCAGTGATACACTTAAGTGACTTAAATCTGAAAAATAATTTGATTTACTTTCTCCAGAAAATAGTAGAAATCATAGTTTACTTCTTGTCTAGAGCAAATAGGAAAATAGTTTTAAAAAGCTATGGCATGAGAGAGCATTGGGGACTAAACTGTCACAATTAACTAGAAAATTTATTAGTTGCAAAGAGACCATGTAACCAATCGAGGCCTGACGTCTTTGCCAAGTCTAGCATGATAATGATGGCAAAATAAAGGTATGGAAGTTTTTATAAGAGGCAGATTACAACTTTTGTCAATTTTCAGTCTTTTCATATTTTTCGTAGATAGACCTTAGTAAATTTTAGTGAATATTGCTCCCTCAACTTTTACATAGACAATGGGAAAAAGCGCTTAAATGCACGTGGTAATGAAATAGTCACATAACATTTCTCGAAGACTATTCTCCTCAGGATAAATTAGTATTTCGTGCCTGATCCAGCCGTGCCTAGGAATTTTGACCAAATTGGAAGTAAAAAAAAAAAGAAATTCAAGCTTACTGTGATCTGGCAGTAGCACTTCTGACAGTGATAACAACCATCCCTCGTAGATTGGTGTTCCGGATAATATACCTGCGTTGTTCACAAACTGCGTCTTCCTCACGAAAGGATGTCGATATAGCTCTAAATTCCCCTCCGGGCCAAGCAGCGAGGAAATGTTACTTCTTCCTGCTCGATGAAAAATTCTTTCTCTGCAGAAAGCATTCGGAATGATGTGATAACGAATTACTCTCTGTAACGATAGAGAAGGAGTATAACAAAGTCTTCGCCTAGTCAGTATCTGTTTTGTTCAGCAAATAAAAACTGTTTATGGTTATTGAAATTTCTGTAACAAAGACATAAAAATACTCACAAAGAGTAAGGATGTTTTACCATGAAATTAAAAAGGCTTAGTAAGCGCCCTCTTACTCACATGTTAAGTAAAGGCAAGCTAATGGACTGACTGGATGGATCGAATCAAGTTAACAAATTTTTACAACTGAAGATGGATAATTTTAAGGAATGATCGAATAGAATTGAACACCTACTACTTTTCTAAATCAGAACCGTAGTAAAACGATATATCATTATTAAAAGACCGCTCCCTACATTAAGGCGATTTACTGTCAAAAGGACCAGGTGTCGCTGTAACCACCACCATAGACTCACCAAGGAGAAACGACTTGTCCACACTTTAGAGACCCTCACAAACTAAACTTAGACTTAGACTTCCATTAACAACCTTTTCCACACTTGTTCCTTTTTCTCTATGATTTCTAAGTTTGCTTATCTATATTTACATTTTCTTAACCCCGGTTTTTCTTTCGATAGATCTATTCTTGCCGTTGTTGTTGTCTTTTGTCTCTATTCTAATTGTTTCCTCTTGCGGTCGTTTGGTTCCAGTCCTCCTCTTTATATGTATACTACCTATGTTATACGTATTCCTCGTTCTGTCAAATGACTAAGGCCTTGTATGTCAAAAATTCGTGGATGGAACTTTACTTCTTCGAAATGGCAGTAAAGTTAAAAATTTACCGTACTTTACAGTTATATAATAGCCCCACGTCAATACAATTTTGTATATAGTTTATTACGAAATACCCATAATATGTCATGATGTTAATATCGAGTGTTAAAATAATCAACACAAAGAGTGCATACCATTTATCAACTCGAATTTATCAACTATTTATCTATCATATATCAACTCGTGTTTATCAACTATTGATCTACCATTTATCAACTCGTTATCAACACCATGTTTATATGCATAGTCAGCGAAGCCCTTCATCTATTCGTCCATGGCCTTTTCATCCACTCGCATCCCTTTCAAGCTTTTAACCGTAGCTTCAATGAGCCTAAGGGCATAGAAAATGTTTAGATCATATTGTTGCAGATACAATGTTTTCTTTGTTATTAAGTGCACAAGCATTAGTGAAAAGATAAAGTAAACTGTGACCAAGTATTTGTTTATTGCATTTTCCTTATTTTTAACTTTCATTTCACATTCTTCATTAATTATTTAGTCAATAGCTGGAGAAATGGAGTTTAAACGTCACCACACAGCTTCCATTGACTCCGAAAGGAACCCCATCGTGTTTTGTGTAAGTTCCTTAGCTTAAGAAAACTTTCTATGTCTAGAACTGCATCCATAAACACTTCATTCCTTTTAAATGATAGGGAAAAGGGATGCAGGTATGTGTGCTATTTTTCTAAAAATTGGTAGACTTTGACGGTACATTTTCGTATTTTTCGAAAATTTTGTTGGAACATTTTTAATTGCAAAGTCTATTTTAGATATCACTTTGTATAGTCCATGCTCATAACTTGTCCAAGGTATTCATCATTTCAAATTGTACATTTTTTGTCATACAGGTCCCTTTTTACTAGTCGTTAGGGTGTCAAATGAATCTTGCAATGATTAACTATGATTAATCGTACTACTAAGATTGTAACAGGTCACACTCACATAAACATGTCAATAGATAAAAAAATTTAGCTACTTTTGCCTTCCCTGCTCAACTGAATCCGTGGTTTCCTTACTACTGGTGACTTCTTAAACAAAATTAATAGGAGCAAGTAGCAATATGTATGATACCTATAATCTCAGATGCGGCTAAGCTAGCCGTGTAACCCTCATTTACAGATTTATTGCAAATTATCAAATATGTTATTTGAGACAATAAAAGTTTCTAATACTCACTGCTCACATTTCCACCTTACCAAATTTGTCAATTCTTTGTTTTCTAACCTCAAGCGATAAAACTGCCAGATCAAAATAACGTCGAAGTGGTTGTCTCAGATCAAAATGCAAAGTTAATGGGTGTTCCTATTTTATAACTCTGGTGTTGTCATAGCCTTAGACGTGGTTTTCCTCTTGCACAGTTTAGTAACGTGCATTACATAGTTAAAAGCTTAAAATCCTTCAAACTTCATCAAGTACCCCTCCCCAATTGAAAAGCTGTTGCAATATCTGTGCAAGAAAGAGCACTAGCACCTGCCCTGAACAAGATAATTTTGGCCCACGATAAAGCACAGCTTTCACCAAGTGACTCCCTGTGGCGATCTACCTGTCGAAACTTGAATGAAAAACTTTTTGTAAAATTTTGTTCATAAGAAACATGCAACATCAATTATAGAGAACTTGGCTTGCAGAAGTAGATTTTGCCCTGCAAACATATGCTTTTTCATAGTTGGGGAGGTGAGCCACCCCATACCACTTTAAGTGATGTCCTTGCAGCTTAGTGACATCATCGTATAAGAAAGGAGAAATACATACCATGACCAAGACTGCACAACTGCCATTGGTATTCAATTGGTGTAAATTGTCCCGACAACAAGATTGTTACAGTAATTGGTCTCATAAATCTTTGCATCATTATCCACATATCATGATTCATCTCAGAATAGAAGACAATGAAAACACAATGGCATTGATATTAGAATTACCATTTGGCTACATGTGCCTTTGCTAATGGGTCAAAGCTGAGCAGAATGAATAACAGAAATATTCCCAAGTGCCCATAATTTTGTCTTTTCTTAGGGTAAACTTTGGAAAAAAATGGTATTGAGCTCATACAGATTATACAACCAAGCATGAAACCTGGATTCGTCCTATACTTTCTCATTGTCCACATACGTATGGTTTGCCTAAAACGCTTAAGACCAACACTACATTTAGGCATGTTTTACCTATGATTGGATCTGCTTAACACACATTGGCTATATGGTTTTCTATGCTTTTAGAACCAGCACTGAAAATATATATCAAAGCCTGCATTAGATATTCTTTCACTTTTGCTAAATTTGTTCAAATCTCAAAATTGATTGTCAAGAAAGTTTAATGTGTTTTCGTAACATAACCAGCCTTTTTCAATAATCTTCCCCTTGATGAAACGATATGTGCTGAAGCTCTGCACAGGGGAAACGTTGAACAGTCCTCCATCCCAGATGAGCTCTTTGCTCAGTTAATGAAATAAGCCTCTCGAGGTCTCGAACTTAGTTTTAACGATACAATGTATCGACAAAGGGATGGCGTGGCAATGGGTAGCCCCTTGGGTGCAACTTTGGCAAATATTTTTGTCGGGTTTCACGAGGAGCGAATTCTACAAGAAAACAACCAAGCGATGTCTTTCCAGAAAACGTAGCCAGTTTCATCTAACTCTCCAATTTACCGTAGAAAAGGAACAAGATAACTTTTACCTTTTCTTGATGTTTTGCTAGAAAAAACTGATACTAATTTAGAAACAACAGTTTACTGAAAAGCTACTTTCACTGGCCGGTACATTCATTGAGATTCCTTTTGTCCAAAAAAGAGGAAAATCAACCTCATCAGAACACTTGCCCATAGAGCACTTTGTATCTGCTCAAAATCTAAAATAAATTCGGAACTAGGGAAAGTGAAATCTATTCTCCATAAAAACGGGTATCCAGAGGATGTTGTTTCTAAAACTTGTTCGGAAAGATCACTGGATTTTCAGTGGAGAAACTTTTGAGACTGAAAAATGTCATGAATACTTAAAACTTCCTTGGCTATGTAATGCTTCTATCTCCATACGAACACAGATTGAAAAAGCTGTAGTGAAGTGCTTCTCTGCTGTTAATCCCAGAATTGTTTTCACTACTAGGAAGATCTTGTCATTCATTGATAATGATTGCGTACCTACCACGTACAAATGCTTAGTAGTATATGAAGTTTTGTACCGATGTGAAACTCGGTACGTAGGTCTCACGTCTCATAGATTGGGTGACGGGATCACATAACATATTCCAGCCACTGTACGACAAGCAGCAATTCCTTCTAGAGAACAGCCATCTCGCGCTTGCAAAGCGAAATGACTGCCAAAACATGCGATTCTGCCAAAGACCAATATATACTAGAATATTCAGAATGCGTCAAAATGTATAAGGATGAGAATTTTCCGATTGTTGGCACGGCTAGATCGTCCTTTTATCTTCTAAGTGTATTGGAGTCTGTCTACAGCAAACAATTCACTAATAATGCAAAGACAATCAGTAATAAACCAAAGATATTCATTATTTCAGCAAGGAAATTCACTAATAACACAAAGATGTTCCATAATGAAGCAAAATATTTTACCTTGAGAGTTGATTTGTCTCCTAATATGTGATTCTTTAAATCATTTGGTAGAAAATCAAAAGCACTATCAAGTGGAGCAAGGAAAGTTAATCGAGGTGGGATGTACATCGTAGTTTCAGATAATGCCTTGAAGATGATACTGTGATCTTTACTTTTATTTAAACTGTCTTTCAGTGTATCTATGGCAGGAAGGATTAGTTCATTTATGCGATGTACCACACCGTTACGAGTTAAGGCGTCAAATCCAGTGATACGTGATCCATGAACCCAGACGTTGTTTACCTACAATTGCGAAGAAAGTAAACAAATTGTTTATCATTAAAGCCTCACCTACTCGACCTGTTCTACTGTGACAATTCTTCTTCCCTAAGTTTTCGTTGCTCTTGTAGACGGGGTCATATAACATAAATTCGCTATTTGGTGCCTTTTTACTCAACAAGTACAGTTGCACATAAACTGGGATGCCAGTCTTTTAAGTGTACTTGGCAAGCAAAAAATTATTAATTAGCTAACTTGCTCGTGTAGATGACTTGTCATAAGCAGATTAAAATTTTCATTGTCATTATAGTCCATAGAATACAAAAGAAGATAATTTTCTGGTGTATTCTTAGTTGAAATTACCTGTGACTCACATGGCATAAGAATTTTTCAGAAATTACTGTTATGTAATACAAATTCTAAGCATATTTCGGATCTCTGCTTACACGGCAAATTTTTATAAGAAATCTTAAAGTATTGCTATCGAATTAATTGAGCCACGTTAGCTTCTCGACAGTATTTACATTTTATTTCCCAATTCATCAGTCTACTCAGCCTTTTCCTATACTTTTCCTTAAGAAATCACGAGTTAGGTTATGATACTAAGCCCAGCTCGATAGCTACCCCACCCCTCACCACAATAACACCCAAACTGTTGAAGGTTATCCATGCTTCTGACGACGCTAGCTACTGAGGACCCGCATTCGAAATCAAGTCTTCAGTGATAACAGAAAATGTTAAAAATAAAATATTCATCTTACTTGATTATCACCAGCTGCAACATTTACATATATTCGATCACCAATTAGGCTACTGAGCACTTGCCCATCTTTGAGTGTTTTTGATGGATATTTTCCAGGGACTATATGATGACTAATCAGAACCCACAAATCCTCTGAAGTTCTAAAATGTTTTTCTATGGTGTTCATGGTGGAAGCTGTAAATGCTTCATCGCTGGGAGCAAATACGGTGTATGGTCCACCACTTTGCAATAAACCAGCTAAACTGACGTTGTGAAGATAACGCAGAAAAATAGTATGTTTGTTGTAGCTAAGGCTTTGATATATTGAATGAACTATGGAAAAAGAGAAAAGTACATTTGTAGAGATTTCTAACTTCTCTTCTCGCTGATTCTTAGAGGAACACAACTAAAAAGACTGTCTTTCCCATAACATA
>JANTCA010076817.1:0-14965 GCA_024741275.1 Chironex yamaguchii
CCTGACAACAAAACGGAACTAGGGTGTGTTCCAAGGAGCAAAACATGCCTTCGGGGTCGGAAGGCAGATACATAACAATCCTCAAAAGAAGATGGGCTTATAAGTTTATTTAAAAGGGCGCATCTTGTCCCTGTTGCCTCTGTTAGTTGAAGGCAAGGGGCGGTTGCCCTCGCTGCCCCTGTGTTGCAGGCGTCCTTTTTTAACAATGCACTTTAAAACCCACAATGTTTGCTAGATATAATAGTCCATCTTAGTACACTGTTGTTCATGTAAGGCTTAGCAAACACACAATTGTCATTTTAAAATAGTAAAAACAATCGAAGAACAATCAAAAACGAATGAAAAAATTGGAATAACGAAGGACTACCTTGAACATTGTACTTAAAGTCGTCTTTCCTCTTTTCTCTCGAAGAAAACGATTTCTCCATCTAATGCTCCATGCTCAAAAACATTATCACATAGAGTTTTGTTTTTATTTTTGAACGAAATGTTGGAGAACTATGTGCGTAAAGAATGGTATGTATTTGCCGATGTCAATATGTTTAATAGTTTATCTCTTTGTTTCTCTGTTCAGTAGCAAAGTAACTCGAAATGTTTTGAATATATCGTGCTGAATTTTTTACAAGATGTTCGTGTTCGGACTCGTTTGCGTTGATTCTGTTTTGGTGATGATCCGGACCAAATCTTAGATTCTTAACCATTTTGAAATTTTTGGTTATGATATCCTGTTTGTTAAAGACCAGTTACCATGGTGTCTATTAGTTCAGCTCGTTTGCATATTTAGAATACTTGAAATCTCAAACGACCCCACAAATTGCAGTGGCGTTCTCCAAGTGCTCCTAATTTACGCTGTTATAGATACCCTTTCAAACAAAAACAGCTGCACAATATTTATAACAAAGACAATATTCAGGTTTGATTACCGTATTCCCTCAAAAGAGCACCCGGGGCGCTTATTTTAAAGTTTGAGGGGAGCCGCTAATTCGAGGGGAGCCGCTAATTCGAGGGGAGCGCTGCTTTAGAAATATGCATAATTGCAAGGTGCTGACCTTAATTCGTAGACGTAACAAAACAATCTTTCGCAATAGTTGCAAGTAGACAAATTAATGAGCATCAAGAAGAAAACCCAATCAATGCCCAAGTTTCACATAAACGAAAGGATCAAGTAGACATGGTTACCCCAGCGCGATACACGGCGTACACAAAACACGAAAAGTGCCGTTATACTGGAACAAAATTGAAGAAATGAAAGGAACTATTGAAGAAATGAAAGGCCAATTAATTTTTTTTGTAGAAAATATGCCTGGAGGCAGATTTCCTACTAATTTCCATCTGATTTATTTGGTAGAACATGTTTTATTCAAATCCTGGGGTTTTGTCTTCTTTTCATTCTCTTTATCATCGTTGGTAAATCGTTATTAAAGGTGAGGGGCTCTCATTTCAGAGGGACGCTCATATTACATATAATTGTTTAAGGGAGGCGTTGATATGAGGGGGCGCTCTTTCGAAGGGAGGCGCTCTTTCGAGGAAATACGGTACTGGTGTTAGTAGCTTGTTTGAAACTCTTTTGGACCTGTATTGCTTTGAGCGCAACTTTTAGGATTTTTTGCGTTGTCCTTGTTGATCAAAATGTTCTAGGAAAGAGAAAAGAAAGGCAAATAAATATAACTCAAAAATATATGACTATAATTGTGGAAGTACCTTAAGGAAAGAAGTATGATCCTTCCATGAATTATCAATTTACAAGACTTTAATCGTGCAAGATTTTGACACTTCTGATGCATAACAAAAGCCTTGTAGATCGGAAATTCATTATGAATACTTATCAAAATATGATGTGAACGCCTAGAAGAAGACAAACCATACCAGTTCGGCCGAGACCCAAATCAAAAACGGCCGCCATCATTGCTAAGGGCCAGTTGTTTAGATCAGTAGCACAGGCGTCAGATTTGCAGTCCTGAGACTTGATTCGGCGCCCCATTGATCTTAATCATACCTTAATTTCTGTTTTTAACTCAAGACCTCCCTGTCGACTTCTATATGGAATTTATGCAAATGATGATGGAAACTCCAGACAGAAGTGGAGAAATTGTAATCTCTGTTGCGACCCCTGACATATAGGTTAAAGCCAAAAGTGCAAGAAGAAGAGGTTGTTCCTATTTTGTTTGAAAGCGTTTTAGGCTTGCTTTTGTTGTCATGTTTGTCTACATAAATGACCCATATACTCAGTTCTTCAAACTTGCTCAAGCAATTGGTCTTCAAAAAACAATGGGTTCCTTCTGACAAGAACTTGTAATAACGCCTTGCTTTTGTGTTTAACAGTCAAAAAAGTGTTTCATGCTATGCCATGCATAAATGCAATCTCCCATTAAACGTGATAGCTTCAAGATCTTTCAATTTATTTACGTCCATCGATAATATGATACAATCAGTTGAACAGACAGCTAGCGTTCACTTTAGTGTCTTGCACAGAACTCTATTTCTTCCACAATTATTTTCATTGGATTTAGTAAAAGCAGTGGCAAGACACTTTGACCTCTATCTTATTAAAGTCCTTTAATAATCAATATCATTTATGCATTCAACAAGATAACCTTTAATTATAGGTTCATTAATGTTTGCAAGGAGCACGATCAACGTTAATGGTTATGACGTCAAAACATTTGGCAGAAGTTGACGTACAATCTTATGGTAGTCTAAGCAATATGTTACACCACACACTATCTGCCATCTTGAAGCCAAACAATAAAAATGTGATTTGTATTGCTTTATGTAGAATGTTAAATAGTTATATACTTGTGGTCAATTCTATAGGATATTGCACTTACCTAAATTGCAGAGACCATGCAGAATAGCTGATGATGTTTCAAGAAATTAAGCCAATAGAATGAAATATTCATTTGGATACCATGAGTGGACAGCATGATTTTACTGAGCTATTGGTCTAGGTAGATTTAATTTTTTCTCCTCCTCTTTTGAGAACGTTCACTCTCTTCCTATCTATTTACTGTCTTAATTTGTCTCCGTTGATTCCGCATTGCAAATATTTCTCTAATCTAGACTCGTTATGCAATACAAACAGTTTCTAATATCATTATTACCTTATTCTTTTTGAAATCCCTCTGCAAGTACGTCGTGTAGTTGCTCACGTATTGCGATACAAGCATAACCAATACTGTTGTATTCCTGTTGACTATATGACTAATTATGTATTCATTAGACTGATTAACAGACGTTCAGATAGAGTCTATTTATCTTCGAAAGATTTATATTTATCTTGAAATTTTAAAGAAGAAACGACAGTAGCCTAACAAAAAGAAGAGTCTAAGCAACCAAAGCAAGGGGGTGCATGAAATTGTTCTTTCCATCTTTACCAACTGATCATTCCTATTATCATATCCGTGAAAATTGTAGCGCCTTTGCAAGAATTAAAGTTACAAAAAATATGTAGTTAACATGTCTCACAAGGGATGTCAGACTACAAATAAGCTCCTTGTATTATGCTTGATATGTTTGCGTGATAGGAAGCCGATGAACCAAGGATAGTGAGATCATTCTGATATTGAGACAGGTTAAAAACCATTTAATGTCAATCCAGATCTGTCTCGAGTAAGGTATATGTATTTGTAGTATTTCAAATCATGAAATTAAAAAAAGGCTCGAAAAAGGCCTCCGCCAAGCAACTCAGTCGGCTTCATATATTCGCTTACAACATGAACAACAGATTATACGTATTTCGTTTTGGTTACTCAACATACGGCTATTTCAATAGTTGTCCAGGGGAAAGAAATATCTGACTTTTTAGTGTTTTGTCTATTTTTGTGTGTTTTTGTTGTGTCTTTCCCTTTGGTTTTCCCTTATAGTGATTGAAATTGCAAAGATCTCCTATTTTTTCTTGTTCTGGATATTAGTATCCAAACTATGGTCAGGATTCCAGGTAGATCTTTCGTATCTAGTGGTACCTCCAGGGAAAATACATTGGTCTCATTTCCAATTACCCAAACCATTTATCAAAGTGATACAGAGGCGCCGTGGGCCTTCGGTGTTGGGGGGGAAAAGGAGAAAAATTTCCTGACAAATCTTTCAGAATCACATTTAAGTATAGATCTACTTGGAAGCAACACACACTACTGAAGGTGTAAAAGAGTAAAGCAAGAAGTTGAATTAAACTGAATTTGTGCTTTAACTATACATAAATCTTTCTTAAACCAAGCCCATACAATCTATCTTTACAAAATGAGATATATGTTCTCTAAAGTGATTCTATCATGACTACTTTTAGCTTTTAGATTTGATTTACATTCTCAACTATTTTTGCAAGGTAGGCAGGCGTGCTTGCAAATGAGTCTTACTTTTTTGTAGTCAATTAGTGGAAACAAATTCCTTGAATGTTTAGCATCCAATATCTAAGCCTACTTTGTCCGATTGTAGTACATCAGTTGGTTTTTGCTAGCTTGATCTTTGGAAATGTTCTTTCTCTGTTTTCTAGTATGTTGTACAACAAAAATGGGTTTAAATAGGCTGTCTGCAGAGAGAATTTGGCCAATACTTTAATAACCATTGAGAAGCTCTCTTCATTTAATTCTGTATTTCATGTAGTCGGACTGGTAAGGGTACTTCACACCATGATAAGTTATAAATTATGTTTGAGCTTAGCTACATACTACAGGCTTTCGTATTGCTTTGTCATATTCGTCAATGCATCAACTGGATATCTCCTTTTCAGTATAACAAATCCCTGGATAAACCAATGCAAAAACTGCGACAATTCGCCTGTGCCACAAAAACATAAACTTATACATGGGACCAATGTTACAAATACAACATAAAAAGTTTTCCGTTTATACTTCTCCCCTGTACTAACATGAGTGGCTTTGGTTAAGCGACTGTCATCTGGAATCGTCTCCTGTTTATGCTCCCTTCATCAGGGAAATCTTACTTCTCTTGACCCTTTTCTATACCAAATTATTTTGTAACTTTCAAAACCTAACTCAAAGTGTTGCTAAACGTTGCTGGACTGTGCCGACAGCCAAGAAGATACGAGGAGGTCGATTGTTTTAAACTAAAAAAAATTGGCCAAATGACTGCGTTTGTTAGTACAGTCTGAAATGAGGCAAGTTTATCTTCTGGTATAAATGACAGTTTTGTTGCTGTGAACTGCTAGCTGTCGATTGTCCAGAGCGTCAACAAAGCGACCATAAAATTTGACATCTTTTGCAAAGAAGACATTTTCGATAGCCTTTTGTTGTGACTATCATCTTGTCATTGAGACCACTCACAGCATATGGATCTGGACACAAATTGGGTAATTTTTGCTTCTTTTCGAATAAATGGCTTCATTTCTTTTAATTAACAAATAATTTGTTACTAGAATACCAAACAATATTATTTCCACAGTATATAAATCACAGGCCTCTATAACGATGTGTTTTCAAACGAGATCAAATAGCCAAATGGAGGGCATCGTCTTTTCGAATTAATGATTTCACTCTCTTGTACATTCCTCTATGTACAAGCTTTCCAACGTAAGATGTCCTAGTGCACTGCTCATATTTATTTGTGTTTTTTAAAATCCCTTTGACGGACTTATTCCATACGTTAAAGCATCTTGTGCCCTTTGTACTGAAATTGGCTGCTCATAGATGTGCTGATAGCAAAGTACTATATTATGACAGGCAGCTGGTCAGCGTGAGATCTTCCGGAAACAATATCTATGCAATAATTTTTTTAATTTTGTTGGTGATGATCGTTGACAGATCTTGTGTAGTTAGATTTATAAGCTCAAGAAATGCAGGTGAGATAGACGGAATGAAGTAAAAGTTCAGAGAGAATTCTTTTCAAAAACGACGCCTCTGAAGTGATTGACGAGAAGAAGTGAATGATTCTTTTTATTAAGATTTTTTTCAAACTTTCAGGTTCTGTTACGAAACTTCTTGCCTTCCGCTTTTTCTTAAACAGTGACACAATCTGCAGCTGCCTTTAAACTAGCATCAGGTGCCATACCAAATTTAGGCAAAACAGCCCTTAGTGGCACCAGCTACAACTAATTCTACGTTTCTTAGTAAACACTGCGATTAATCTGTTTTCACTCTCTCAAAAATATTTCCTCCTAAGGGACAGAAAATGGCAAATTATTGAAGAATACTTTGTTACTATTTTATCGCTTTCAACACGAAATTAATACTTCGAGGGTTTCAGCAGTAACCCGTCTAATCCCACTCTACTGCTTTTCATTTTATGAGATTCATCCAGATAACGGATGCGAGAATTGGCATCGAGTCACCATGAAGCCTGATAAAAGCTGACATGCTTTATTTGTAAAAGCGGGAAACGGTCTAAATCACAATAAATTATTTCAAACAAGGCAAGAGCGATTGTAACATCATCACAGATGTAAAATATTTCTGTAAACAATTCACAAAAATGTAGTGCCGCTAGGCTAGAATTAAAATTTCCAGCTCAACCTCCCTTTAAAAGAAAGGAAAAATCTATCCGCGAAGTTTCGACTTACGAGGCCTTAGTCATGCGACAAAATAAGAAATAATTACATATCTTATTATTTCTATAAACCTACAAGCTTTTTCTTTTATTGGCCATTTAAACTGTAACAAAAATCTTGAAAGTGTAAGCCAGTATGAGACCTTTGTGACTGTATTTTTTTGTCGTATGCTGCCGCTGTGAAACACTTTATTTATGAAGAGGTCTGATTGTTCGTGTGTAGCTCTTTTTAGTATTTAGAGAAACTTTTATTATATTCGGCTTTAGAAGTGACCTTGAATGCATACAGTGAGAGGCTTCTCCTTCACGAGCCTCAATTAGTGCGAGATATTTATTAGGTCTAAATGACTGTATGCAGGGAGTTTGTGCCTCCCATCACAAAATCATTTGGCCGTTCCAATTGCAAAGAACTGGACAGTATGGGCACATTCTGGAATTAATTTGAGAGATTGCGAGGATGAAACATAAACTAGTATTGATACAAGTAATTGATTAATCCGCAAAGGTGAGATCTCTTTGAAGTTGTCAATTATTAATTCTGCTTTGCAATTTAGGGACATGATGTAAACGCATCAGACCTGTATTATGTGAGTGAATATTAGCACCATTGCATGAAATATGCTCTTTCTGCACGTCATGGGGCATTTGGATGGAGCATTGGTTGACACTTATGACACAGGAAGAAAGTCAAGTAGCCCAAAAGTAAGAGTCGGTTAGTTTTGTGGTTATATGTTGATAAATCAATGATTTTTTCCCTTTAGATCAATTGGACTTTCCGATAAACTTTGTTATTTATGGACTGTCCATTTTGCCGTGAAGATTGTTGGCAAGTTAGAAATGGAAAAGACTGGGACCAGGCTTACGAAGTATAAATACACATCCGTAGCCATAGTATAAAACATCTGTGTTTGCTACTACATACGTAACTACTCAGACTGCTATTTGGCTCGAATTAAACCTTTGGCATTTATCCAATTAAATGTGAAATAAATTGACAAATCGTGAAAATTTTGGTTCAACTAATTATTACTTCAGCAAAGGAGATAATGTTTCTTCCGGTGCCGTCAAAAGCTATCAACCTATTGCTTTGAAACTTAAAGTAATTTGGTATTCTTACTGGCTCGACTTGATCCATTCTTGGTAATGATCCGTTCATCACGATCAAATTAGTAAGAAAATTCTCGTAGAGAAATCTCAGTTACCATGTTACTGGTTAGTGCCGTTCATTGAATATTTTGAAAACTGGAAATCTCACCTGATCCCATTGGAGTGGCGGACGTTTGCACCACGGAGCGCCGTTGTTTGGACTGTCTCTAATTTAACCTTGACTCCTATCCTTTGACGTGTTCATCAAATCTTTTTGAGATGGCCTTCAATCTACCCATAACAACAAGTATCACAAGCAGCCTATCTATCTTCCACAACTTTCTAATTTCCTCTATTAATTTTTGGAGGTTTTTTTACCTCTTCTATGTCCTTGCCTTTCACACTTCTGTCACCTCGAATTGCTTCATCTAAGATATTTACTTGACTTTTAATTTTTTCCATAAGCGCCGAATCAGATTTCACTGCTTCTGTTACTGTATCATGAAGTAGCGACAAATTTTGTGCAAATTGACAGGATTATTATAATTTTCAGACTTTCTGGCTTGTGGTCATACCATTTGTTATTGGTTTCTGTTACTACCTTTTGAGACAGGTTGCCAATGAAGACAGCGAGCAATATCGTTGTACTCATGCTGTGCTAACTTCTCACGCGTACCAGCCAAATGGTGCACACTCTTTCCTTTTTCGCCAAATATACTACACAAAAGTGAATTTACGATCTATCAATATGGAACTTTACATAATTTGTACTCAGAGCTTGCTCCTGAACACTGCAAATCGTAGCTACTGTACATCCCATTAGGTTACCTTTTGCTAGCCATTGTCAAGTCTTGTCGCAAGCAATCCCTTGAGTCTGTTTGACATACCGTCCGGGCATTTGCTTTTCTCTCCAAAACTTTCCAACCTCATGATTTTTATTGATGTTGTACTGTACTGGTTCTTCCTCTTCCCCTGTTTGCAATGTTTGCCTTTATTCACCTACCATGAGCTCTCTTCATTACTGTTCTGTCTTTACTTGTTTTCCTCTGTTCCTGCATTATCTTTGCAGCCAACAAGTCTTCTTCCACTTCTTTTTCATTGCACATGATCACTTTTGAATGTTATTCCTATCCATAGTTCTTCTCATTAATGTTAAGGTTATCAATAAGAAGAACTATGAATAGGAATAACATAATAGGCATAATAATAGTTATAATAATGTCATTATTATAACTATTATTATCATTCCTATTGTCATTATCGTTATTATTGTCACTTTTATTATCAACTGGTGTCATATCATCTACATGCGTTAGTTATCAGCCCAGTCCTTGTCTTGTCGACAGAAAAAAATATGTAGATCTTGTTACACAGTGAATCATTTTACATAACGAATTATCATGTTTATGTATCTTCAGACGTTCTGACCTGTCCACGAAGTAGACACTGTCCTTCGCTATCCCTCAAATTGCACATATACTCAAAGTAATAAACTGAACAACATAATTTCCTTTCCAAAGATCTTTTCGAACGGCTTTGTTGTTATTCCACTTTCCCTGGCAGTTTGTATCAAGGTTTGCTTCAAATTTAAAAGTCAGTTTCAGTACATGCAATGTATTGGTACATTGAATCAATATTTCAGGCCATATATCTCTAGATATAAAACGTGGTGATAAGAAACAAGTTACGTTGCAGCAGATTGTTATATGTTAGTTTGAAGACAGAAGAAAGAGTTTCTAATCATCTTCTAAAATAATTGTGGCACTTCATATCATGCACAGATTTAATCCGAATAATAGCAAGATCACCAATTGTAAAATATCGTGATATTTGCAGTAGGAAATTGCGATAATACAAAAGAAGTTCACTTAGAGGATGTAGTTGATTATACAGAGCATGTCATCAACTGTATCAAGCAAGATCTTTCTGTGTTCACAATTGCACATTTAAAAATCAAAGTAGCATCTACAATATCGAAAGTCTTGTTTAATAGATCCCTTTCACATTTTACTGACTTGAAGTCCAAAACGAGGCTAATGTTGTTTCGGCACAAATCTTGACAGAATTTACTAATGTTATGAGGAGATTCTAAGATTTAATTGCTGTTATTTTAAAGGTTATATAAAAAGGTCTTTAGCTGCAAGATAAAATTTACACTGTTTTGATGTCCACAGGAAAGCCACTACAAAGAATTCCCTGATTCAAGAAAGCATGCAGGTCGACAACTTCGACAAATTCTAGATCTTTCTGATGGCCTTGAGAGTACTCATGATCCACTGGAAAATCCAAGATTGCCAAAGAAAAAAGGCTTGTCAACAAAGGAGAAATTTGTCTGGGTTAATTTTGTGTTCTCCATGCATCCAAACTATGATTCAAAACATCATTCATTAATTCAAAATTAAAGGAGCTAAAATCAACTGGAGCTTTTCTGGCAAATTTTGTTGATGATGTCAAGTGGATTTCTTCGTGCATTTTGAGTGAAGGCACCAAGACACTGTATAGCTTACCCCCTCCTCTCGTAAGCCATAGTCGTAAATGAGAACCGTTAGCATTCTTCTTCATGCTCTTATGCTTAAAGAAGAATTTGAGGCTGATAGTCTGCGGAGTGCCACTCCGCTACAGACGTGACTGGCCTGCAACCACTTTGTTTGAATGTCTGATGGTTCTCAAATTATTATTTAGCGTGGGTTATGCCACGTACCTCAGAAGTAATAATAGTCGCACAGTTCGCTATACCACATCTTGCAATTTATGATACTTTTATGATCCATGCACCAATGTGGTTGGTTTGTAGGTACACTGTCAATTGACGTCTTACTAAAAACATGTATGAATCTCTACTCCAATTTTCGCTATGATTCTACCAAACGTGGTGCCTGCTGATTGATCTTACAAGTTTTATTGTGAACAGCCTGTTCTCAGTTTTATGTCAATAACGGACTTTTTAAGCACTGGTAATTTACTTGGTGTATACATGCATGTAACTTTCAGGCATCTGATATTAACATTGCTTTATCTCCATTACCGTCTAGACAGCTTTAAAATCTAATTTAAAAGCCAGGTTACTAAGTAGGTTTAAAATGTAGAATAGTTTATTTCACCATACGGCTTTATTCTGGACAAGTATTAATAGAAATCCACTTCAAGCAAGTGAATTACAATTATGGTGATAATACGTCGACTCAATGGCTTTCTTATGTTGCACAGTCTAGTTAACTTTGGTATTTCTATGACGGGGGAATCGTTTGAATTTGATTAAAAAATGTTCTTCATAGTGCGTGATATTTTGAGAAACTTCTGTTACAGGCGTAGTATTGACAAGGAAATATTACACGAATATTCCAAGACATATTTCAAAGTTGTCCTCCTTAATCACATGCAATTATACACATGAAATGTGGCACGTCTGCTGAAGGTCGGCTATGGTTGCAACCCAAACAGGTGTAACATAGGTTATAGCTAACATTACTTGCAAGGAGCTCTCTGAAAAACGACTCTTTATTTTCCTGGAGATTTAGGAATAGAAAGTGCACCTGTAAGGAACCTGATTAGCTCATATCATAGCCCAAAACTCTAAGTTTGGCTTTGCGCAATTTTGCAGACTTGTTACAATTATTATTACATGTTGGAACCAAGATTGGATATTTAGGTGAACAGGTGTTCAGCAATCACTTAATTCCTTTTTTATCAAAAACGTTCTCTCAATAGTAAATTCTTTTTAGTTTTAGGGAGACATTTCCCGGTTGTGTATAGCCTTGACTTCCATTTTTACATAAACAGATAATGGTATATTGTTTTCGATATCCTTTTAAACTCCGTGTGCCAATTAAATCGACGATTTGTCTCAACTTAATGTGACGTAAAAATGTCAAAACTTAAAAGATAAAATTTGTTTAATTTAAGCAATAAATGTATCAATAAAAGTTTTGTTTATACTAATTACGTAGATTTATCATAATACGTAACGGCCAACAATACTAAATTTCTTGTGTGAGATAAGATCGCAAGCAAATTCTTTATAGATGACTTTTGTTTTTCAAACAAATTTTTAAACTTGCACTAAGAGATGTGTTTTGTCGACAATCTGTTAAATAGTATTAAATACAATCTTATTTATGTGAATTAGTGTTCGGATGGATACTATTTAAGATGTTTCAAAATTGATTGATTATACAGAGGTATGTACTAAGGGGATGCTAATCATATTGATTATACAGAGGTATGTACTAAGGGGATGCTAATCATATTGATTATACAGAGGTATGTACTAAGGGGATGTTAATCAGAAGGGCTTGCGTTATCCTGTCTGTACAATGTTACTTCATCCTTGTGACAAAAGCTGCTCTTTGGCCTTAAATGTTCTTAAGCTAATAGCAGAATATTGTAGCAGACAAAATTTGTTTTGTTAGAGTGTATGGCAAAGAAGTTATCACTAATGAATAACTCTACTTGTTTTCTGAATGAAAGAATAAGGACTCTGTTCTTCTATTGTGATATTGATTAATTTAAGTGACAATCTCGGTGATGATGGTTACATTAGCCGATTTGGGTTTCGTAAGGACGATCATTCTTGGCTGATAGAAGGTTATCAATATACTGACGAGGTCATTTTCCCTTAAGGCATAATAATACAGTTGAAAATATTTCTCATACACTTTGTTTCCTTCATTGCTATTGTAGTGTTATTGTACCAGCCAATATTAATTAATGTCTGACGTGGGCTTAGAATATCTCTTCATCGGCAGTGCTCAGAGCAAACAATTAACGTGAGCGGATTGATTAAAGAAAGGTTTCCGTCTAAATTTATCACTTCCATTCATGGTCTCGTTTAGTTTGATTTACGAGTTTAATACAAAGAGCGTGTTACAAAAAAAACCCGTCTTCATACGATTTCGTCGACAATCGTTTTATTTAAATAGACTCTTCCGACCATACCGGTTTGAAGAAAACTACAATTCTGATAATATATCATAAGCGTTTTATCAAAGAGATAATTAACAATTTTCAACAATGTACAGTTCATAGGAAAGTTTAGCATTTTCAAGTAACTACTGAAAAAGATCCTTATCACGCCCTGAGTAGTAGGTTTTCTCCGGACTATCTATTATAGTTAGACTGTTTTCTGTCACTTATGGCAACGAAGTTGAAGGATCTCCTGAAACTTAGCTCAGTAAAAGCTAAGAACTTGAAGTGTGATATACATCTGCATTTCATGGCTTCAACTTAGTTAACAAAGACTAGGGGGTTTAAACTGTAAGAGATAAAAATTGTTGGTTGAAAGGGCTATATAGTTATGTTAAAATGACCTGTAATATTATGAGACATGCATATTTAATTTCATGATTGTTACTGACACTGCTCAAAATAGCGAATGTGTTATCCAAACTAGTTACAAGTATTGTATTCCAGTAAAGAAAATGTTACGTTATATGTAAAGAAGACTTAGCCCAACTTAGCCGGAACGAAAACTTTTAAAGTTAGTTACAATAACACCAAATTTAATAGTTACTTCCCCCCCTGTTTCTTCTGAAAAGAAACATCATTTACTAACATCCGTGTTATTGAATGTAAAAGAATGTTAGATATAAAGGGCTTCCCCCTAGCATGGAATGAGTCTCGATAGAGAATTCTACTCTAGAGATAAGTCTTGTCACTGATTCGTAATCATCGCTAGTTGGATAAAAATTGTACTGTATCATATGTAAACACGTCATATCTTCTAAATCTCTTTTGAAATTGTTATAAAAGGATTTATAGTATTCTTGACAATATTCTTTGCACTGACGTCTTTGCAGTTGTTGTGTCTTTTATTCAATTTTTGTCCACTGAAACAAAATTTTTAGCAGATTTGTGGTGGCTGAGGCCTTGTTTATATACTTTCGTGAGACCCTCCACATTTATAAGACATAAATTTCTACATTGTTTTTTTGTAACAATCGCTTCATAGTCCATTATGGCTGCCGCCATTATAGACCATACCGCACAAGTTTTTACTTCCTCGAGAAGATGGTTTAGAAGCCATTACAGGGTAAGAAGTAATGATGCACATCCTTTTCAAACAAAGTAACTAAGAAAGTACTAATTGCAAACAAGAAACAAAACAAACGATCGTAAACATCATTAACAGGCGTCATTAATCCCGGCAGCTCCCTGTCTGTGCTCACATTGGTATCATTCTCGATTATTTTTGGTCAGCTAGTATTGGCTTTCACTTAAAAACCAATATTTCATTTATCCTCGAGCTAGGGTTATGAAGTCTTAGGTTTAAGAATCTTCCTTAATTCAATGATTTCCGTCAGATTTTTAGGGTGAAGATTAGGATCAGATCCTGAAGATATGTTTCTGTTTAATCAACGGCACTTAGCTGCACAATTTTCCTTGATTATCAGTCCCTTTATTCTTCATTTTGTCAAATGATTTGTTATTTGCTTGCGTGTCAAAGAATACTGCCCCTGAATCAAGCTCATGACAATATCATATCCTGTTTTCAACCTTTTGTCCCAATATTCATAAAATGACTTAAATGAAATTACTAATCTGTTATATGTCAGTAATGAGGTAGGACAAGAAAATGATGCCCATATATTGACATAGAACATTTTGTTCTCTTGTTTTGTAGTCAAACCAATTTTTCTTTAACACATTATCTTGCAGTTTAGTACATCATAATTTCTTCTTATTTTGCATCATATGTTAATAGACCACTCTAAATTTAGAATTTTAAATGTAGACATTTGACGATTTCCGTTTGTACTGTGACGAAATTAACGAACACAAGGCAAATATTCTCCTGACGTCATATAGATATCAAAAGGGTTATTCCTTAGATTGACAATGGTGTTAAAGTTCATTTACAAGTTAGATTATCATTAGCACAAAGCTATAATCAGTAATAAATGAATTGATAGAATTTTATTTACCTGCGTGCAATTCTTACAAATAATTGAGTTTATTGTCCAGTCTTCAAGTAAGTACTTTTGCATAAATGATACATATCAATCTTTGTTTGGAATACTGGGCTGGTGGATAGACTTAAGATCTATTGATATTGGAAATTTCATTTATTAATGAATCCACTATGAAGGTTCTGCTTCTGCTCATGTCTGCCAACCTGTTTGTTTGTTTGTTTGTTTGTTAGTAAAATGCCTAAAAGGGTTTGAAACGTACCGTTCCAAAATTTTGCAGGATGTTGGTATTCTGACTGTTTATAGCTGATTCTTGTTTTGTGGGGATTCGGATGAAATGTGTTTGGAATTTTGTTCCGCCATTTTGGAGTCAAAAGTAGCAGGAATGATACAAATATTGGATAATCTTTTTGTGGTACAAAACTTGAAAATCGCCTTGAAAATTTGCGACATTGCGCTAAAATCATACTTAAAAG
>JANTCA010076828.1:11075-36312 GCA_024741275.1 Chironex yamaguchii
AAAGCAGGTGATCAGGAACAAAGCAGGTGATCAGGAACAAAGCAGGTGATCAGGCCTACCTACTGCCTACCGGGGATGGACCTAGATGCCAAAAATACCACCATACTTTCTTGGCAAAGATGGGACTAATCAGCCACATGAGCAGCCACGCAAAAACCACCACAACAGAAAATAGATGATGTTACTCTCATCAGCCAAGAGGAAAGACGAACAATATATGCACCCTAACTGCACTTTGCAATGCCTTGCACTTTTGCAAGTACGATGTTTCCAAAAGCAATTGCTCATAAAAAGTTCAAAACATGGCTACAAGGTAAGACCTATTTGGGAGTCATAAAAGTCGCCACATGGCAGACAAATCTACCTAGGCGTCAGAGGTAGAACACTGGAGGTCATACTGAACAAGAGAAAAATTTGTGAGAGCGAATTTCAGAGACTAGAAGTGAGAGGTAATAAGTTGTTGCTGTACAGCGGTTTACGACAACGTAAAGGGTACGTCAGCAAGATTTAATGAAAACAGAGGTGCCTTGCAAGTTGAAGAAAATCTTACTCCTATATTCAATTGTAGCCTGTTTTGAACCAAAACCACCGCCTTTCAAAATGACATGTTACTTATATGCCAAATTTAGCACCCCCCACCCCACCCCCTCCGAATCAAAAGAAGAAAAATAGAACGCTGGAGTGATTTTACTGATCTGCTTCGCCTTCCCTATTTGCAATGATATAAACAAAAACCATGCACCATGAGGCCAACAATAGAAAATGTATCTTAGTTTCTTGTATTATTCAAAAATGTACTCTTGAAGATTTTTAAGCATCAAGTAGTTTAACGTTACTTTACAACACACAAGGTTCATAATTGGATGGTCCCGTATAAGAGGAAGCAAAAGTTATAATTCTAAAGAGACAAAAGTTACACAAAAAATCAATAAACGTTTGTTTTGGTACGTGTTAACTCGTCCAAACCTTGACTCAAAATTCTTTCAACTACAATAAAAGGGAGGTGTAATCGCATTCGCCGCTTTCAAAGCAGTTCTCGAATTCAGTCCTGCACTATTAAGCTGCAAGTTTAATTAATAGTTCCATTTCTTAAATATAAAATTATACTAGTTCTGGTGGAGCATTGCCACAATAGCTGTACTAAGTGGGCGCCGACCGAGCTCGAACTTGCAACCCTCAGACTCAAAAGTTAACACTTCAACCTGCGTGCCATCACGGCACAGATTTGGCTAAGGACTTTCAAAGTCCTTGGTATTACGTACATCTACTTAATTGCTAAATTGACTCAACCGTGCGCCTTAGATTTTCAATTTCATTAACACATTTCGTTAAACCATCAGGTTTATTGATGCCCTCGGACGTAACGTGTATAGTCCCAGCGTCAGTGACGGCATTATACTTCGTCTCTTCATGATGTCCAGTAATATTTTTACTGTCGAGTACAACGCGTTCAGTGTTACTGTCTTTGGTAAATCGCTTGGCGAATTCTTCACCATTTGAAGATGACGATTGTGGAGACACAATATCTAATGCCTCGTTCATGTTATTTTTGTGTGGTAATTGAAATGTCTCCTCTGATACAATTGGAGGAGGCACGCTGTCCTGCATCGTAAGGGCTGAGCCTCCTAATGAACACAAACCAGGAGCAGTCTGTCTATTTTGGTCGTCTTTTGATTCCTTTATCGATGGAAATATCAACGGAGTCTGCATTGCATCGAGAGGGGACGGCAAAATTGGCCGGAAAACACCAAAAATTGCTTTTGGAAGTTTCTCGGTGTCCTGGTCCTGAGCGTTGTCCTGTGTTTGCACTGGTTTTAAAGTGTCCACTGCAACTTGAAATGGTTCTAATAATGGTACCCTTGGTGTTAGCATACCTTGCATGAGAGGTGTTGTGCATGGCTATGGAAAAAGGAAAATTCAAATTAATCAAAAGTGTCATATTTAATAAGCACGCCTTTACATTTGTTAAGCTTACAAATAAGAATAGTACACTTTTCATGTTTGTTCCAATTTTATCTTTTGGCGTCAAAAAATTTCGATATTTTTAAGATGAACAATATGTTATTACTGATGTAAAGTTCTTTGTCTCGTATGTGCTATATGTACAACATATGGGAATTGAATTAAGGTTATGTGCATACGGAAAACTTACAATGGCATCAGGTCTTCCACTTCTCTGGCCAGAATGGTCCAGTGATTAAAGGAATATTACTTTGGATTCAATAACTAGGAGTCAAAGCTCCTCTCAGACATACAATGTAGAGTGGAGATAATTACCAATACTTTGTAATGACAGGCGTTTGGAATCACGACACATATTCATATAAAGATGAAGGATGGTGGTCATACTGTTCAGCTTGGCTACAGAACCCCCTTTGCAGAAGCGTCAAAATTCGCAGAAACATCCAGGTGTACAAGTACGCATGTAACTTTATTGGCAGCAGCAAAGCAAAACCTAAGACCGCATAATAGATAGGAAGCCAAAGAAGCTAGTTTGTACAGAGAGCAATATAATGGAAGGAACATACTTTTTCCAAGTCAAACTATCCAAAAAAAATTTGTCTGCCTGGATTAAAAATTTTCCAACCGATCTCTGCAGGGGTTCACCAAAACACTCACAATATATTAGTTCAAATACGTGTTGCCAAAATTTAAAGCTGGTCATTGTTGAAATGTAGCCGGTCATGACTGGTGATCGGCGGTTATTACGATTGTAATATAAGCCCTTTCCTACGTTTTGTGACAAACAGATTGACAATCTGTTATGTAAGTCTAGAACCGTCCGGAAAATGAACGTCTAGAACTTTCTAGAAAGTGATATATATACTTAGAATCTTCTAGGAATCTTCCCTATGCTGCAGGGACAATACTGATGCAATATTAACATGAAGCTCCTAGAAAGTTTCATTTGATTCTGTTTTGTTCTAAAAGCTTCTAGAATGTTCTGCTACGTTCTATAGCATTCTACACAGTTCTGGAAAGTTCTACTACCTACTAGACGGACTTCTCAAACCAATATAAGCAGTTGCTTTCCAGGAATTTGATAACTTTGGTTTAAGATGAATGTAATTAGGCTTTGATAGAATACGGTCTCAGAGAAATATCTCAAGCTGTAAAGAGATTTTTTAGAGAATATACTACTGGAATTTGTATATCACGGCCTAGTTGTTGAAGATCTCCATCTAGCTCACCTATACTCTCTACTCGCCATTAAGGAACTTTCTTAGCCCAACACGTATTTTGTGGACTACAGTGTTAAAGATACGACACAATTTACATGTGAACTTCATTGGATAAACATTGCTTCAGTTTTGGTAATTATGCAATATGAAATAATTGATCATTGACGTTTTCGGATGAGTACGATTAGTGGTTTGTTGACGTAATGCTCTACTTATCTTTGTATTCATGTGATACTTTTGTGAAAAATCAAAAAAATCATCTTTTAAAAAATGAACTCTTAAAAATCTTGAGTACTCGAATTTGCTGCTCTGGCTGACTATGCTGCAAATAAATCTTTGTTAGCTCGTCAAAGGGCGTGGCATTTTCTAAAAATATGGTTGCATGCCCTTTGTTTCCATGTCCCCCCACTTCTGATATGCTTCCTACGTCTATGGATGTTGCAAAAGCCACTTCTCCTCTTGTTAGGTATTCTGATGCGTGTCTACAGTGATCAAAGTATTTTTTCAGAATCAGTACTTTCAGTATAAACCCATCTCACTGACTCGGAGCAAAAGCCCTTCACAAGCCTTGTTCCAAGATTTCAGCTCCTTCAGTGTGTGCAAACGAAGTTGCTTAAGTACCACTAAAATTTAAATGAGATATCTCAAGACATATATTCTATAAATTGTCACTTTTGCTGAGTAAACAATTCACATAATTGCATAGCACATACCTAACACTCTTAATCTTATAGGTTGATCAATTACATTATCATCTTCCGGAATTTTTCAGAAGATTCACTACCCTCGCCACTCCATTTTCTTATCTATTTTGAAGGAATTTCAAGTACCAGCTTGGCAGAAATGTGGCTCCCCTTATACCCCCGTGACCGAGCCACTGATTGCAGATAATTAATCATTACGATATGTCAAAACAAAATTCGACTTACTCTTGGGCTACCAAAAAAACAAATGGCAGTTGGATGTGGGTTCGGTATAAGTAGTTCATGTAATTGATCTGGACCCTTTATACTTTTCCATAGGAAGCGAACAAATTCCACTAATTATGTATATAATTAGCATATAATTATCTTCACCAATAACAAACATGCTTAGTTTTTAATTCGTCCATGCATCCACTACAAAAAGGAAACCCACAATAGTCACCACCAGAAGCAGTTACGTGGTCACCTGACCATACGGAACGTTCGTTACGCCATGCCACGGAACCAATTCAGATCTTTTAGCCTCTTTGTGCTACTTTGAACACCTTTAATCATCTATCCATCCGTAAATCTGCTCCTAGCTTTATATATTTTATGCTCGATGAAATGTCTGAGACGTGAGATCAACGCTTGATACAATTCACAAACTCGTTACATTTCTTATTTTAGATTATTCTCTAGGGACTTTGCATAATCGGTAATATGTCATGAACAGGTTAAAAGGTCAAAATTAAAGCTTAAATCCAATCCAATCAATCTAATGATTCGCACGATCTTACCTGAATTCCTTCAGTGTTGTTAAAAGCAACATGAAAATTTTCCCTTTGCATTGTGGTTCCAACACCAGCACCTAATGGAGCAAAGTAATAAGGCTGAACTTGTCCAGCGAAGTTGCCAGGACTGACGTATCCAAAATCATGCCCCAATGCAAATGGAAACTGTGTGAAACGAAAGTAGGGCAATGTTTGTGGCACACAAGGTAAGAGGCCCTCTTGTGCAATGTTAACTGGTAATGGTTTTGTCGGTTGCAATGGAGGGAATAATGTTTTTGTCGGGCTAAGAATATAACATGGTGCCAACTTTTCTCCATGCTCTGTAGTTACAGGCGTCGAGTATGCTTCGGTTGGTGCCAAGGGTTCGCCTATCATCGGCGAATCCGAAATTGTTTGCTGTGCATTAGATATAGTAGGCTGGGAATGACCCAGAGTTGCAGCTGTGGTGACACACTTATTGTCTACGTTGCTTGGTGTTACTAATCGTTCACTCTCTTCTGGCCGCTTTTCAATCTTTCCATCTTTTGCATGCTCAGTGTGCAGAGAGACTGTCTGCGATGAAACTCGGTCTTGCTCAAGTGAGACATCACAGTTGTTAGCATTACCAGGATGATGATTTAAATATGCTTTCGCTGCAACTTCGTTTTTCAAGTTAGCTGCATTATTTATTTCGGCTGAGTTAAACTGACTGGAGCAACCGGCAACTGATCTGTAATTTTGGCAATCCATTCCTAACAAACAAAACAAGAGTGATTTTAAGATACGGATAAGCTATAAAACTTGAACGAGGCAGCAGCTATTTGTCATGTAGAGGTTTTTTTAAGTTGGGAGTGATGCCGGCACTTTTGACTGCCAAAAGGATGCTTGTGATTGCGGTAGTGATTGTGGTGCTACTACTGATTATTGTGGTGCAAATGATTGACGAATGTGGTGGTAACGATCCAGGTGACTGTGGCGGTTCTGGTTATTGACGATTGTGGTGCTAGTGATATTGTCGGTTCTGGTGGTGCCAGGTATAGTGGCAGTTCTGGTTGCGCTAGAGACTGGGGGTGCTGATGATTAGCGAAGTAGTGGTGCTAGTGATTGTAGTGGCCATGGTGCAGGTGATTGTAGCGGCTCTGGTCAATAGTGATTGTGTTGGTGCTAGTGATCGTGGCGTTTCTGTTGATTGTGTTGGTGCTAGTGATCGTGGCGTTTCTGTTGATTGTGGTGGTGCTAGTGATTGTGGCGTTTCTAGTGATTGGCGATTGTGGTGCTAGTGGTCGTGACGTTTCTGGTGATTGTGGTGGTGCTAGTGATTTAGATACTTCACTTTTGTACGCGCGATGGCACATACTCACCTTTGCGAGTCATCTGAAGTCTATTACGAAAAGAGTCTTCTTTTCTTCTATTGGCAAACCAGTTGTAAACTCTCATCTCAGTCACGTAGTTGGCTGCAAGTGCGCCATACTGATCTGACGGAAGTCCACGACTTTCAAGCTCTACTTTGTTGCATCGCTTTGCCAGAGCCGACCTACGATATCGAAGAAAAAACTTCATGCGTCATTCTACATTGATTGAGATGAAACAAACTTCTTTTTATCGATTGTATGACTTTTTTGATCAGTTGTTGTTAACTGTTTCCAGCTGACTATTTCCACTGCGATGGAGCCTACCGGGATAAAACTAGAAAACCTCAGACTAAAAAGGTAACACTCAAACTAATGTACTATTCCGAAACAAAGGTCTGGCGAAGAAGCTTTGAGGTCCTCAGTATCATGATCCGAAACCTAGCGGCTGGTAAGGGTGAAGTTCATTAATTAAACTGTTATCCGTGTTTCGGCTGTTGCTTTCCCAGCACTGGGTTCGTTCTTGGGTAGCTATAATCTGTTCCCCAGCTATGGGTTAAATAGTATTTGAGTGGATACGGTTCTAAAGCTCCTAAAAATGTCTGTGTGCCTGCCTGTTGGTCTTTCTGCCTGCCTATCTGTATGTCTGTCTGCCTGTCTGTGCATCTGTGACTACCTGTGTCCAGGGTGGCAGAAAACCGGGGAACGCGGGTACGCAGTTCCCTCGAAGCGAGCTCAAGTCAAGCGAAGCGCGACCTCAGGCCGTATAAGTCATAAATCAAAGAATTGAGATTGAAATATGGTTGTGAAGATATAAATATGTTGCCAGATCTTTCAGCATTCATGTAGTATAAATTGTATAATAAACGTCGATCATCCAGCGGAACCAGTAAGAACTCCCTGAATTTTTATGTCATTGTAGGCACAATACACTTAATTATGCAACAATGCAAATTCATTACCTCACAGGAAATTTTGCCGTTATTTTCCGCGCTCCCTCGAAGTTTTCAGTTTTCTGCCACCCTGCCTGTGTCGGTAGAAGATGGGATCAATTGTACTGGTGAAGCCTTCGATCTCTTTTATGTTCAGTTCCACCAATTTAAAACCAACTATAGTACAATCAACTATTATCACTTCATGACGTAGAAAATGTAGTGACAGGTTACCTACCTGGCATCCTTTGTTGGATTTGGTTGCACCTTGAAGGCATTATTTAAAACACCAAGCGATGCTTTGCCCCATTTAAACCTGTTACTCGAATGTCGCTTTGTGGTGATGACGTCGTCATCCAAGCACGGTTCTGTATGCGATCGGGCTCTTTTCATACCTGTCTTGTATTCTAAACAATGAAAACAAGTTTAACACAAAGAAGTAAGGCATGCAGATGCAATTTGTTAGGGTTTTATGGGAGTCTTTTATACAGTTAAGTTTTCAGGGTGCTTCAAAATTAATCCCCTCATCTATAAGCAGGAGTGACTAAAGCAATACTTTTTCTTGAGAGGACACAAAGATGTGTTTTTATTACGTTATTATTCATTTACATGATTGGGTCTTTTAACTGAAGGATAGTAGAGGTAAGCGAAATTTCAAGTGTTAAATAGTTAACTATCTTGTTCTTTGTTCTTCTGTGGAACCTGCCTTTTGGCCACAGATAATCTATATATCTAATGTGCCACTACCCAGAAAATCCCTTAAACATCAGTACTTTGGTGCTGTGTATGAGTATATAAATAGGCTAATTGTAAGTGGCAGTCTGACAATGGTCTTTGTAGACAGGTGACCACTATATAGAGGTGACTGCTATGAAGAGGTGACCGCGACATAGAGACAACCGCCAAGACAGGATGCAAGTCAATATTCATCACAATAAATACGGTTCTGGTTGCCTATTTATAATTAGTAACTCATATCAATGAATTTTTTGTCTTCTAAAGTTTAAACTTACGGTCTGCCACACGCTGCCGAGCTTGAGAAAACCAGCGATAGAGGATAATTCTCTTCTGCTCTTTCATTGGTGTCCCTTTGTTTAAGTGCTGAGAAAGATGGCTTTGATTTAAACCTGTCATATCCACTGCTTCTTTTTGGGATATATTATGCTGGTTCATAAATGACTTGATGACATCTGATGACTGCCATGGATCTAAACTGGAACAGAAAAGTTTAGTAAAAGGACTCTGCAGACACGGCGGGCTCGCTCAGTTGATCAAACGTATATCATGTGAGTTCTCAAAAACTCTGAAAACGGGTGGTCTGAAAACTGGAAAAGAATCTGAAACATCAGGTTGTTTTTTGACTCGGTCACAGGAACCACATTGTTGGATTTTTTATTCCATTTTTGCCCTGAACATGAAGAATGATGGGAATACAGAGTTGTCAAGTAAGCAACATGTTCCAGTTGTAGTATTATTGTACAGAAATCTGTTGTTATTACTATTGTTCTTAGTATGTATTTTGAACCACAAGGGATTGAATTTAAAATCAAAATTAGTAAATTCTTCTTTTTAATGTACCTTTAGACCATGGTTTAAGAAACATTGGTTTTCACACAAATTGGCAACCAAAAATACTTTCGAATATTGTCTTGTGAAAAGGGGCATCAAATTTTGGTAAAATTAGGGGGAAAAGTACACTTTATGCAACTCAGAATCCGAGACTAGGGCCCAGTTGTTACTTTGAAAAGCACGCATGACTTGGCTGCTAGGTCAGGACAGGACAGTGTATGGCCTGTAGAAACACCTTATTCAACTACATCCATACCCATAAGAGAGATTGAAAGGGCACAGAATGTGCCTGTCTTCTTTACGACATCTACCAATATGTGTTTTTTCTTGGTTACGTATACACGTTATTTCGTGCTATGAAAACTGAGCTGTTATGAAGTTAGTATTTTCGACTAAATCGAGACGAATTCTCATTTACATACACATTTTGTACTCTTTATATACATCAAGAATTTTGCTCTGCCTTGTAAGTAGGATTATTTAATCAAAGGGGCACATCTTTCCTCGGCTGCCCCGGCTGGCTGAAGGCAGGGGAGATCGTCCCCGCTAATCTCCTGCTGCAGACATCCTTGCAATTATAGGTGTAAGTGAAGTAGGGGTCTTAGAGGGGTCCAGGGGAGATGGTCTATATCTAAGAAACCTTGCCTTAATCTCAAACATTCTGACCAAATAAACATAGAATTTTGAAAATTGGTTTACGCACCATAACCTCCCGGCAAGGGCTCTGCAAGGATAGCCAAATGGCGACGCATGCTTATGGTGGTTAGTTCGAACTGAGATGAAATTTAAGACTGTCAACTACTACGTTACAAATGTAAACATACCCCCAATGTTTAACTTAGCGTGAGAAATACGGACGTTACAGTTACTTGACTGACGCAGACGCACAGGTTTCTCATGCTTGCAAGTAATGTCATTGTGCTTCCCCTCTTCAGCAATGACTGAAGGTCAGTCGACGATACGCCAGATCTACAGTGTGCGCGATGAGTTATAAGCATTACAAATCGTCCTAGCTAATGAAAACGTTGTAAAATTACTTCTGTTACGTTCGGGAAGACGCTGGGTCTTGAATACCTCAATATGATTCAGTACAGTAAGCTTCTGCCTCAAGACATATCAGTCCGAGAGCTACGACATTAAACTTGACAATAATCGAATGCCTCTGAAGCACGTTAGCTCTTTTTACCACTGTGCGCAAGCTAACACAAAAGGGTTATTAACCAAGAACCAAACATGGTGGTAACTTAAAACGTACCGCAACATTTTGACATTAACTATGTAAACGGCAATAGACGTAAGCTGTACCTCAGCAATCGATTAACCATTGCTTGCTCGTCTAAATCATCAAAAAGGCCACCTTCATGGGGTGAAAGTCCCTCTGTGGTGCTTGAAACTTTGTTGCTCGATGCGCAGGATAAATCAAAACATTCAACATCGACATGTTGTTTGAACTGTTTCGTATCGTCAGGAACACTGTCCAATTTTGAACTTGATAGAGACCTCGGTGATTCGCAACAAACCTGAACTGAAGAACTACCTCCATTTGTTGTTGAATGAGCAGACAATTTATCATCGCCTGAATTTCGGTGGCATGAACTGTTGTCAGTTTGAGTGCCAATAGTCATACCAAGGGAGAATGGATGAGTGCTGCAGCTTTCATCTCCTTCAATAGTCCCGTAAAACTTGCGAATTAAATCAAAGTTTACACCACTTTCCTTCAGTGTTCGAAGCAAAATCTTCTGCAGATCAGTTAAATTGTCCATGGTAAACTTTACTGGCTCAGTTGAGCCAGCAATCGTTCTCTCTAGAAATACAACCTGCTCCGTTCGACACGTTCACAAGAATTGGATCAAGCGCTTCCGGTCTCATCAAAATGTCTCTGTCAATAAATTGTCTCCATGAGCAAATCGCAAGGAAATAGCTTGGGTTTTGTTATTTGTTTAGGCAACACTGTATTAAATTTTAGCACCTACTTGCATATCAAAGCTTGGCGTCATATGTTTTTGATGTCTTATGTTAACTCGAAAAGATGCGAAATTGAATTTCAGCAATTTTTGACTACCACATAACGCCACAGCATTTTAAAAGAAATTTCGATTACTGGGGAAAATTAGCAAAAGGGCCCAAAACTTCCCAAAATAATGAAAGAGATGAAGGGGTTCGCCATTATTCATCAATATAGAGGACCAATATACAGCATTACAAATTACTTAACAAAAAGGGCCAAACTTCTGGGCAATTTATTTATTTTGAGGGAAGGCATTGGGCCTACTGGAGAACATTCCCTGTAGTTACAATGTTAAAAAAAGCCCTGCATAACGCAGTAAGCATACATGGTACAACATTTAATTCCACAATACGTGCTCTTATGAAACACGCGCAGATGTTCGGGCACACCCGAGGCATAATAGGTACGACCGTTCGTGTCACTTGCAAGGGGCAACAACTGAAATTGATGTCACATACAAGGGGTGCCACATGACATGGGCACTACGAAACGGCTGCCAACTGAAGGGTACGACTTGAAAGGGGTGCAGATTAAAAAGAGTGCCACTTGGTAGGTTTGTCACTTCAAATAGACACAATCTGTACTGACGTAGTCATCAATAGTGATTTATGATGTAATGGTATGTACGATGGCATCGCCACCAGAGGAGTGCAAGTTTAAATGGGTAAAGGGATGGCATTGAATAACAAACATCAGTCTCTATAAGGCAGGGGTCCCCAACCACCAGGCTGCGGACCAGTACCGGGTCGTAGAGGAATTCCTACCGGGCCGTGGGATGACAGCATTAATTTTTTCACTTTTTTTCGTTCCCGTTTCCGTTTCGGTTTGAAATCTGGCTGTTGTAAGAACCTAAACTAGTTCAAATATAATGACTTAGAGACCCGATGTTTAAGTTTTAATTTGTAAATCTGCCATTAATCAATGCACCGGCCCTTCGCACACAAAAGGTTGGGGACCACAACTGTAAGGAAAGAGGTTACGGTCGTCATTCTAATGTAGTGTCAGAATCTCATTACAAGTGCTTGATTTTGTAATTAAACTTTGGTCAATAACTGTAACATGTTACCAATGCTAGCATACAGCCCGTCACCAACGACAGGGGCTTGGGGCCAGCGCAATGAGGTATTAGAAAAGCTAGAGGGTAAACTCGAGGTTTCTCACATGTTACCAATCTGAAGCGGTCGAAACGAGGTCAATACGGGCTTGTACGGCAAAACGTCCGTAGCTGCAACGATAAATAAACCATTTTTAAGGAAAGAGCTGTAAACACGAATTTGATTTTGCAGGTCTATAACATGTCACAGGTGATTCTGCTAGTAGGGAAAATATCAGAGATAAGCGCTGCATTGAACTAAAAACAACAATGTAAGCAAACAAGTGTCATCTTTCAATTTATGTCTCGATTTGCAATAAGCGTTTATCGTCGGTTATTACAGTCAAGAAGTTGATTTCCGTTTTAAATGGTATTTATTTAACCATGCTTCAAGTATGGGATTATGGACGTGTAGAACCTTCTAATAAATGTACGTCTAGAACCTTCTAGAAGTGATACATATACTTAGAATCTTCTGGAAACCTTTCCATGCCGCAGGAACAATACTGATACAATATTTACATGAAGCCTCTAGAAAGTTCCATTTGATTATATTTTGTTCTAAAAGCTTCTAGAATGCTCTGCTGTGTTCTATAGCATTCTATACAGTTTTGGAGAGTTCTACTGGCTTCTAGATGGAGTTCTCAAACCAATATGAGCTGTTGCTTTCCAGGACTTTTATTACTCTCGTTTAAGATGAATGTAATTAAGCTTTGATGGAATGTAGGCTCAGAAAAATATCTCAATTTGTAAAGAGATTTCTTAGAGGACATACTACTGGAATTTGTATATCACAGCCTAGTTGCTGAAGTTCTCCATCTAGCTCACTTATACTCTCTATTCGCCATCAAGGAACTTTATTAACCCTGCACGTATTTTGTGGACTACAGTGTTATTGATACGACAGGACTGAACAAGAAAGAATAGAAGCGTCTAGAAAATGGTCGAGTGTCAGGAGAGAGGTTTCTTAAATTTTATGACACACCAAACTACGAGTGAAATGGAGAAATTGACCTTGTTAGACGGAAGTCATATTTTACCCAAACCCAAGGAAACCGGTGTACAGGACATTTTACTACAGTAATACGAAGATGCAAGTTTACAACTTCTTGGAGAGACCTAGAAATATGATCAGTATCACTCGTTGGTGTAATCATTTAGACCAGTTGAAAGAGTATAATTTGTTTCAAAGTTTATAATGGACAGTGTTCATAGGAATGAAGTTGAAAATATTGACATTGAGTCCATAGATAACCTCTAAGAAGGAATCGATGGAATGAGATGGGCTTTTGTACCCCAGCTTCATCGGTTTCACCTCATCTCACGTCAATTTTCATCAAATTCTGAAGGTTGTGACCCTCGACATTATCCTGACTAAGTCTACACTCTTTCTGTTCTCATTTTGTCGCTTCTGATAACCAAAAACAACGCAAGATATCGCTATTTTGAAATTCAACAAAAGCAACTGCCAACAGTATACAACATACAACGGGAATCTTTTGCCGTAAAAGCCGAGTTCCTTGAAACGCAATGTGGCTTCAGCTTCGCTCTGATATTAGTACTCTAGCTTTTCTTATACCTCGTTGGGCCAGCGTAACAGGCGTAACCCCGTTTTGGTTGTAAGCCTCGTTATCGTGTAATATGTTTATTTGTAGATGTGTAGAAAAGCTGTGATTCACGTGATGAGTTCAGTCTGGGTGTGCATGTCAGATTACAGGGTCAAAGTCAGAAGGACTGTCATTTCTTGTCTGTCTCCTGCGCAAATTTGCGTGAAACCCTTTACACCAGGCGGGATACGGGGAGATTTCCCGATGGATCCCTAATAAGGTGACTATTGTAAAATTCATGATAATATTGAATGTATAGAAAATTTTGCTTAAGCTAGGAAAATTTTATTGAAATAATGAAATTAGTTTCAGAATCAGACACTGTTCTAAAGGAGCGTATCAATGAAGCCAAAATTGCAAGCAAAAAAGCACTAGAGAAAGAAAAGAAATCTAGAACAGATTATAAGGTATATAAACATGGCCGAGGATCTTTGGTAAGGTCTCTAAGCAGTGACTGAACAGCAAAGAATTGTAGTTCTTTTAAAGAATTCAGTTAAGAGACCATATTTAGTGAGGCAAAAGGAACCTGGAATCTTCTCTCTTGACGCTGATACAAGACAAGGTATCATGGCCCACGATCAATGTGCTATAATCATAAGATAGGTGCCTAACGGAAGTGTACATGAAAAGCTTCTTTGTCTGATAAAAGCAACATCTTCTACAGGTAAAGCACTTTTTGATCTTGTCGCTGCCTCCTAGAAAGGAATGGATTAGACATCACAGACTATGTACTTGATGCCTTTGATGGTGCAGCTAATATGTCAGTATAGTAAAATAGAATCTGCATTTATGGTATTACAGTCACTCTTTTAGTCTGGTCGTAAGTGGTGCTACTCCTGTCTTCGCATCTGCCATAACTCTATTTGGAAATTTGTAGGTAGCTTCAGGATTTTTCAAACAGTCGTATGAGCAGACAAATGAATGGGAAATGGCACTGAAAGAGAAGAGTGGCGAGGTAAAGTGACTAGGAGCAATTGGGGAAACTAGATGGCTATCAATCAATGGCTCTTGGTAAATTCTTGATAGCTATGACAATCTTGACAAAAATATGTTTAAAGCTTTTCTCATTGCGTTGTATAGTATCGCAAAGACAGATTCGTTTGTGAAAGCAGCAAGAATAGAAGCCAAAGATGTTCTTGATTCATTTTGCAAGTTTGAAAAGACCTTGACCACATTTGCCTTTTTGAGAGTCCTTAAGATTACAACGCCCCTATCACTTTATTTTCGCACAAAGACCAGGATATGTAATAAACGTTGAAAATGGTGGAGTCAGTTGAATCTCAACTCCAGAAGAAAAAACAAAAGTTTTCAAAACTTGTACAAAATGCTACACATTTTTGTATATTCCTGAATGAGTTACTTGATGATACTGAGATTGAAATTCAGAAGAAGTTACTAGTTAATAATAGGATCCAGACAAGCTCGAAAGCTTGGCACTGCATATTCGAGACTATTCATGTCTCTTGCTGAATAATATTTTCAGTCGAATGAAAGTGAAGACTATTTGCACATTTGTGGTAAAGAGATCAAATTCCTCAAATGCGACAAGCCCCTCTACATCTGCTTTATTCCTTACGAAAAAGCGTTTGACAGAGTTTACCATCATTAAATCATCAGGAGCTATCAAAGCTTGAAAGCTGATGGCAAAAGCATCAACCTGACTCAACATCTATCTTAGAAACAGCAGGCCGCAGTGAGGATAGAAGCAGGCTGAAAAAGTCTGAAAAATTCCCTATCAAGAGAGGGGTTTGGCAAGGGTGTGTCATGTCACCAAAACCCTTTAACAACTACACAGAGAAAATCTTCAAAGCAATCGAAGGACTGCCAGGCTATAGGTGGAAGGAATTATAACAACTTTAGATCTGCTGATGATACAGCTCTCCTGGTGGACAATTCTGAGAAACTGCAAAAAATTGTAGACCAGACCAGTGACATTAGCAAGCAGTATGACTTGAGAACTAACATCAAGAAGACTAAACTAATGGTAGTCAGTAGAGAGGAAGAAGCAGAACGTATTGAAATAAAATCACAAGCAAAGTCTTAGAAAAAGTTGAAGAGTCTACATGTATGTGATAACAAGTGATGTCAGGTATGAAAGGGAAATTAAGAGGTGGATAACAATAGCAAGATCCAGCTTCGAGAAAATTAACAGTCTGCTACAATCTCGGAGGCTTAACTAAGCACTGCGTAAACGCATACTGCAATGCAACGTCATGTGTACTCTGCTTTATGCATCTGAAACGTCGGAATTGAGCCGAAAGATGGCGAAGCGAATAGAGGCATTTCAAGTCTGGTGTTATCAATGTATGCTGAAGATCTCATACAAAGACAGAGTGACCAACATCGAAGTTCTGAAGCAAATGGGCGAGAACAGAAAGTTGCTTCACAATATCAAGAGGAGACAGCTACAGTACTTTGAACATGTTATCAGGACAGAACAGATACCACAGCAACTACTGGAGGAAAGATTAGAAGCAAGACGATGCAGAGGAAACCCAGATTGACTTGGTCAAGGAACATGCAAGATTGGATTGGAATGATCTGTACCAAGATAAAGAGAGCAGCACAGCAAAAAACCAGATGGCGGGCCATGACAGGAAGAAGATGACGCCAAATCATGATGATGATGATGATGATAATGGTGATGATGATGAAAGAGAACAATAAAGATATTGCAACCTGTTTGAAAAAAGTTGAAAAGATGCCAGTCCTGCTTCTCGTGAGTTTAAGGTGCTCCATAACTACAGCCTTAACAGTACAATCTTTTCACAAGTTTATCCCACATACTGTTTCGTGTTAACGCTGGCTGTAATTCAAGTTCCACTTGATCAGTTCTTCTCAAAATTCAAATTGAAGTCGAGGCTTCCAGTAACAATGACTCAAGAAAATCTGCAGCGTGTTTTATACTACTGAGCACGGAGCGTGGATGCCATTCATGATAAAATGATAAAATTGTTTACAGAGTAGTGCAAACCTCACGTAAACTTCAAAGACTTCTTATCCTATAAACACACAATTCGTTTTTCATGTTTTGTAGACCAACAAGTTTCTTAAAATGATGATAAAATTGTGCTTAGCATCTCTTGCATGCACTAGTTTCAGAAGCGTTTCATGTCTCATAGTTGTTTTTTACGTGTTTATCGATTTACTTTGCCTCTTCTGACTGTTTTACTGGCAAGGTTGATAAGCACAGTGTCCCATGATAAATGAGTCCGTTATCATAAGATATTCTCGTGGGCGAATAGAATTTTCCTTCATTCTGAGTGCATCCCCAAAGGCATTGTTGATTTTACTGCCAGTACCTTAACTGCACAAAATTAAGGTAGTTCATCTGTTCCCTATTTATAATCAGAATGTGGAAAAAAAGGCCCAAGGCTACATGGTCAGAAAAGAACTAAAGGGAGAGAGGAATGTTGGGAGTTAGGAGAGGACTGATGGAGCAAAGTAAGTAGACTTGTATAATAAGTAGATCAAATTCGTCGAATGCTCTGCCCAGCACCGAAAAATCTTCCAATGATGGTGGGTGTCCTGGCTCATTAATCTGGTCCAAGATAGCGGAGGAACTCGTCTGTGTTTTTTGACCCACTTTACCAACACCCCCCGTACTCCCTGTAATATGTAATTAAGTTGAACGATATTCTACCAAAGGAAGAGGCGTGGCAGCCTGAACACCGAAATTTATAAAGTACTCGGTGCTGGGCAGAGTGATCAACGACTTTGATCTACATATTCATGAAAGTCTACTTTTCTCTTCTTTATTCTATTATATTAGCACTAATACTTGTACAACTTATTGTAACAACAAATTCTGATGATAAAGAATGGAACGTTCCTCGAAATGTTAAGAAATTATTATGACATTTGTATTGGATTGTATTCCTCTTTATATACATGTTTATCGTCGCAATACAACAAGTGTTCACTTCTCATACAACTATCTGCTGTTGCCCGTGCAGTAGCCTGGTCAAAGAAGTGTGCTGGTCTATGTTTTCATATAATGTTATTTTCCTTGGTACTTGGTATTTGACCACCCCCCCCTCCCTGTTTGCCCTACTTTTCCAAGTCCCGTAGAATTGATCTGTCCAAATTATGTTTACTGATTTCCCTCAATATAACATTTGTTGTGCTGCAGGTTATTATGAAAGTTCTTGTGTGCTCCTTTGGGATCTTTGCAGTGACGCAGTTCGCAAATCATGACCGCTTAAATTCAGCTCTGAGAGCCAACGTCCCGGTAGCTCAGTGGTCAGAACATCTCTGCCTGGAAGGCAGAAGGTCCTGGGTTAAGTCCTTACTCTGGACGTACGATTTGCTTCTGAGAGTTTCAAAAAGAATCACTCTCATTTCAATACAGCTCAAACGGTCTTTTCTAACGGGTTATGAAATACTGACACATTTGTCCTGGGCACCTCCCGCCATAAATTTCCAGTGGAAACGACACTGATTCCAGTAGCGGTCTTTCCCGGTCCGGGTGTTAAAATGTCATAATCGCACGAAAGCGCCTTAAATGCTTAATAGTTGTCGTACAAAAAGAGATCTGAGGGAAGAGACAACATATTCCGGGTATAAGTGCGTTATACTCTACCTCTCTCATATATTAAACAGATAGAGCAAATTTGTCAACTAAGAGACTTCTCTCGTAATCATTTACAAATGTGCTGTAGGAAGCTACATACCAGTAAATTAACATCGGATTAATAAAATTTGAACAATACGGATTTAGGAAATCTCCTCACCGAATGTTCATCGCTTCCTGACAACTTACGTTTACTTTTGTACATAATGATATTCTTACATGGTTTTGTATAGATAAAAGCGGTTAACGATCAGCTGTGCATAAGGTGAATATGCTTATTACAATATGCAGTATTTCTAATGATATATGAGAACCTGTTCCTTCTTCATATCTCTTCACTCTCAGTGTTTCTTCGCCTGATTCAACACGCTTCACTTCAGTTAGTTGTTTATTTCTTGACGAAACATTACAAGTTGACTCGAAAACTCTCCTATTATAATTAAAATACATCATTGTGAAAGTATAACTTATAGTGAGCATAAAAATCGTGATAACTAAACATAAGAATCAGTATTGTAACCATGATTGTCATACAAGATTCTTGATCTTCTATTCCTTAACTCGTAAACACCTTCATATGGACTTGGATCCCTCTGCTTGTCTCTAGCCTGAAGACGGCGTCTGCCACGACGACGTCTCCGCTCTTTTCTGCTGTGTGGATGAATTTCAATGATGTCACCATCAAACGGAGAACTTCCCAGGTATCCTTCATCGACGTTTCTCGACCTCAGGGAGGAAGCGGATCCCGACTTTGAATACTGTCTATCGTAGATGCTCGTTTGATCAATACTTCTTGGAGGACGCTGCTGTTGTGCCATTGGTTTTCCGTCGAGTAGGAGTGTCCTCCTAGCTTTAAATCTACCTTTAGCACCTTGTCTATCTGTATCATCTCTGTCAATATAATCCAGACGTCCTAATGACCGACTCCTTTCTGTTCGTATTCTCACATATTGTTCATCTGAATCCTGGCCTCTGTCACTTCTAGTGTCATAAGTCCTATACTGGCTCCTTCTGGGAACTTGTGGATACTTATGCGCTTGCGTAGGTACTCTTCTTCCATAATCAGTATAGTGTCCTCTCTCACCTCTGAAACCGGTTTGTCTCGATATGCTGACTCCATCATCACTATCACTTCTGACAGCTGGATCAAACCCGTATTTAGCTGCTGATCGATTGTCTACCTCACTATAGCCTAAACTCGATATAATTTCACCCTCGCTTGCCCTTCGTCTTCTGCTAACCGAAGGAAAATTTTCCTGGTCTATAATCAAAACCTGATCCGACATGTGCCGTCTCACTGTTGCAGGTTCATCTAATATTCTCACAATCGGTCTCCTTGCCTTCCTTCTCCTGTCATATCTGCTCTGGTGAGGTTGCACTATCTCTACTTCTGAGTATCTTCTTTGCTCCCCGTCGTCAATAATAACTCGTAAAGGTTTACCTTTGGGAAATCTGGAGAAATCATCACTATTATAATTGACCTCGTCCTGTTCGCTTGCCGTTGTATCTTCATCGTCGGTGTAGAGGCCTACATTCTGCCTAGAAAAGGATTCTCCAGGTAGCCTTATAGCTACTGGTTGTCTGACTGTCACTTTAAGTGGTGAGCCGCTTGGAGTAGGGAGAGCCAAAGCGCTTGCTCCTGGACGACTTGTGGATGCTCCATTTGGAATACTTTCTTGAGTCTGGATTTTGCCTTTTGATTCAATTTCTATCATAGTGCTGTTTTGATCAGGAATAAACTTTCCTACCGGCGCTCCACTTTGTAGTAATTTTGTAACACTCTGATTTGAAGTTTGTGATCCAAAACTGTTTGAGTCCATCTGTCCCTGTTTTTTCTCAAAGTTCGATAGCTGACCGTACCTTGTCGCACTCATGTACTCAACATCACCATCGGGATAATGCTCACTTGCCATTAAGCTTCTTTTTTGTTGTGGATACATTGGTGGAACAACAGCTGGTGGTGGCTCTGGTACAACCACTTTTCCATATGGACGTCCTATGCTTTCATTAATACCGGAATCAAATGATCGCCTTCTCTGGGTAGATCCATTGTCTGAAAAGTATCCCTTAACCTGGGATAGATCACTTAAGCTACCAATTTGAGAGCCTTTGCTTAAAGCAATCATCTGTTTGGTCTGTTGTGATCCTGAAATGACGTATGGTGGTGGTGGAACTATAATGTCTGTCTGTGAAGTGATTGATCCTTTTTTAGATGACGATTTTGAAGTTTTTAGGGATTGGTCGGTAGAAAGAGAGGAATATTTTCCTGTTGCAACACAACATTTAGTGTAACATGGAAGCCAGGAGAAAAATTTACCACAGTATTGTGGGCAGCATCTTGGAATAGATAACCAACACAACCAGATCAATAAAAACAGGATGGCTAAGACTAAAATTAAAATTAGAATCCACCATTTGAAGGTTGGTCTCTCTGTTATGACGTTGTTACAGTGTCGCGTACTATTATCTGTTACTTTGACTACATGATACTCGTTTCCTAGGTAATTAGTAAACTTTGGATTTATATTACCACTCTTTAAGATAAATTTTTCACGATACATCATTATCGTATAGTTATCACAGTTTTTACCACTTATTTCTCTCAGCCCCCAAACTAAGACTGTGAAATTGGAAGTATCATTATATGAATATATGTTTTCCACAAATAAACTGTTATTTTTGATCCCTGAGTATGCTTCTATTCTTGAAAGCAGCTGAAAAAGCATTGAACAGTTGCCCAGAAATTTATCCATAGGAATTTTGAAATAGATGGAAACGAGATAATTTAAAGATGGTATTCTGTCGTGTACGTATACCGAAAACGTATCCATAACAGTTTTTCCACAAGCATCGCTTGCTGTCAGTTTGAATTCTGTCGATGAAATCCGAGAACCTCCAGAGTTGATATAAGAAAACCATGACATAAGGCCGCATAATAGTTTATTTTTGCCATTAACTTTTATCCAATAGCTGCTAGCTAATGTTGTCCCTCCTTTGGACCTCAGAGAAAGGGTTAGATTTCTAGTCCATCCATCTTCGAAGTCAAAAAATTTATCTTCAGGTATGGTCAACATAAATGGCCTACCAACATAAATGTCTACACGGTCCCAGTCAACCATCAGACGTGGATTTAGTTGCATTTTGCAATTGCCTTCTAAAATGTGCTCAACTTTATAGAAGACAAACGAAGAACCGAGCTGTATATTTAATTCGGCAAGGTCGTGCAGCTTTGATTGCACTTTGGAAACATGGAGGCAATTGCAAGGATTGTTCTTAAATGAGCAGAAACTAAATGTCAATGTAAGCGAATTTAGAGAAAAACGAGTCAAGCCGATGTTATTTATAGAAGCATTTTGAAAATATCTTGTTAGTTCCTTCATCAAGTATATTTGTAATAAAGTATCGGGTATTAATGCATTGTAAGTTGTTTTTCCACTGATTAAAATCCGATAATCAAGTGACGGTGTAGTTCCAAGTATGATAATGACAACGGACAGCTTACCTTCATTCCCATCCTTATCTCGGGCCACTAACAGATAACGATATTCTCTTTGAAAAGAAGACAGTGATGTAAAAGTTGGAAAGCCAACAATTGTTTGACTTTTAGTGTCGAAGTATATCCATGAGTTTCTTGCTAATTGCTGCTTACTTTCAGTCAGAAGATTTAGGCTTAAATTCCGTGTGAAACCGTCCTCTTGATCAAAGAAGGTATTCTGAGGTACTTTGTACGATATCTCAGAATCTTTGCAAAGCGTTGTTACTATTTTTATTGTTCCATTTCCAACTGGGATACCACTGGGTGAGGTACAGTTTGGTAACCTTTTTTCTGTCAATTTAGTAATGTTAAATTGGGAAGAGAAATACGTTGTAACAGAAGACTTGATTTTCATATGCATTATGAAAAACATTTCATGGATTCTTGATATTTTGTTTATGTTGCAAGGATAATTCCTAATGTTGCAGTAGCTCCATTCCAAAGTCAGTATGCTATTTATACGCGTATAGCTAACAACATTTAGTCTGCAAACCTTGTATGAAAGGAATTGGCAAATCTTTAGAAGTAGCTGAATGATGTAGTAAACGTCAGGAGTAGATTGTGTCATGGAGGTAGTTGTACCCATGGTCATGAAGTAGCTGAAGTCTGTCATGGTTCCTGTCTGGAGAGAAACCACTACCTCAGTGGTAATGCTTTGCTGACAGCTATCAGTTGCAGTTAAAAGAAATTTGTAAATTTTCGGCTCCAGGTCACCATAAGGTTTAATATATAGATACAAACCAACAAGTTGCACCCAATAATTTCGTGGTAGGACTCGTTTATCAAGATATGTTAGCGTTAGTTTTAAATTGCCAGCGTTGCCATTTTCGAAGTCAAGAAAACTTTGATCAGGAATGCGATAGACTATCAGGTCACACTTGGTTACTGTTATAGTTGAAATTTGGATTCCCACTGTTGGTTTTTTGTCTACCTCGTATAAACGAGCTACAGACATCCTTCCATTTACTAAGTATGCCCGTGAAAATGACAGAAATTCTGTAGTAAGTGTTCCATCTGATTTTATGAGCATTGACTCGACGGATTTCAAAGCACTGTCAACGCTTGAACAGACGTATTTTCCAATGGAACAGTTTCCAATTTCAATAAAAAATGACATAGGTGTAGATCCTTGGCGGAAACTAATGAGGTTAAACCAAGACAGTGAGCTGAGCTTCGTAAACGTTGTCATTAGCTTCAAAGTCTTGTATTGAATATCAATGTGATATGTGCTGGAACTTAAAGCAGTGGCAATAAATAGACTCAGTTTGTAGTAAATCGTTCGTGCAGGTTGCAACATAACTTTCATTGATGTTTGGACTTCGTTTCCACCGGAATTTTTTACAATTAAGTTGAAACTGTATTGACGAGTGGTCTGAAGAAGGTAATGGGAAGGAAATGCATTCAGGTAGCCTGTTTTGTAGTTAAGTTTGATCCATGTGTCTTTTGGTAAGTCACCGCCATCTTTTAATTTCATATGAATAGTTAAATTCGATGTATAGCCATCATTATCATCGTAGGTTAAGTTCCAGATCAGCTTACTTCGATAAAATCCACAAGCTGGAACAGTGATAGTATAATTTGAAATTAATATTGTTGGAGGTCTGTTTTTACAATTGGTTTCAACTTTAATTAACTTGAAAAGTGTGTGAAAAATAGCTCTAAATTCCTGCTTCACAGAACCATTTGTATCGAAAATCATTCTCAGAAACGACATGGTGGCATTTGTTGAGCAATCTCGTGGCAGATTGCAAATCTGAAATATTATTGTAAAAGTAGACTGGGTCGTAGGATCCCTTTCTAAGGATATAAACTGTATGTCCCACATTTTAATGTAGCTTTGAAGTCGAGGATAGATTAGCTGTACGTAGTACGCATTAATGGCTGTTAATGGTTTTGCAGCTGATAACGTAAGTTTTAATTCAAAGCCTGGCTGGGGTGGGGGTCCTAAGAAACGCACCTTTCGCTCTTTTTTCTGTCCAATTATTTTACCGTTTACTTTTGACCTTAAAAGATACAAAAAGCTGTAAGTTTCGTTTCTGTACTTGTTATAGGCACTTGGTGTTGGAAATCCATATATGTAGTTAGTGCTTTGATCAAACCAAAGCCACGAATCTTGCGGTAACGGGTTCGAATCGGTGGTTTGAATTTGTAGTTGAAACAAATTAGCCATTGGGACACCCAAATCGGTTGCCAAATTGTGTATTAGACGTGTGCAGAAAGTCGCCTGAATTGGTTTGAGAGTTTCTTTAATAATAATGGTGTCATTGCAAAATGGGTCAGGTTGAGTGATGGTAGCGTCCACCAAGACCATATTGAAAATAATGTAATCTGCGGACATGTAGGTCCTGAACAATTCTTCGTGCTCTTTAATATTCTGCAAAATTAAATTGGATGACAGAGCGCAAACCGAGCAATTTGCAATGTTTAATGCGAAATTTTTCCCTGATATGAGAGGATTGGCAGTCAAAAATGCCCGACTGGATCTGTCTCGTACCAAACTAAACGCCGATATTTTGCGAATAATCTGTAATACTTGAGCAACTGGATAGCCCAGGTGTAGCATGCGTGATTGGCCTACTATAACAATATGTAGTGGAGGATTTGGAAATTTGCCGACAATTCGTATCGTGAATATTAAAGCAGCGCTAAGATTATCAGAATCGGTAGCTTGTAGTCTATACTGGTAACCATTGTTAGGTTGGTTAAGTGTTGCTCCTTGGTTGGGTAATCCCTCAAGTGTTTGTGTCTTTTTATTTAGATATATCCATGTATTGGTCGGCAGAGACGATCCGTCTGGCAGCAATAACGCAAGGTCTAACTTCCTGGTATCTCCCTGGTCATCCAAAAAAGTATCTGAAGGTATTTGAAACCTAAACTCGCCACAACCGACAGTAATCTCTGTTAATATCCTGTTTACCCTCGGTTTGACTGGAGGAGGCTTTTGACAGCTGGATGTAACAGCAACTGAGAAAATTACAAACTCAGGCTGAAGGGATTCAAGAATTTCTTGCTTAATGATATACTTGTTGGAACTTGTTAACTTAAGAATGCTGTTCAGGAATAACTGAACCTGGACAAAATATATGCCCCTTTGTTCTAAAATCAAAAGTGTGTGAATTAATGTACAGTTAGTGAACTGAACAGTAAATTCTGAAGATGTAATGCTTGTACGTGCGTACGATATGAGATGATAGTAACGGAGATTGCTGGATATAGAATTTGCCAATCTTTGCAAAAACTGCATGACGATATCAATGTCGCTGTAAACTGGATTAAAAGTTGACCTTACATTCATTATTATCGAGCAGACTGAATTCAGTCTATTTGCTATAACTCTAAATCCAGGAAAATTAATGACCAGATTTGTTGAAGCTGTCATCCCGGAAGATGGATGGGTTGCACTAAGAATATATTGCATGCTAGATTGTATTTTAGAACTTACAGGCATACCAATTATGGATTGACTGGCTTTGCTAAAGTAGATCCAGGAACTAGATGTGATTCTATTTCCGGATTTGGTCTGAAGTTGTAAATTGAAACTTCTTGAATTTCGACCGGTTTCGTCCTCAAACGTTGAAGTGGGTATTTGATAACGAAACCAACCACAATAGCTTTGATTTGTTTCTAGTGGTTTAGATGTGGTTATTGTAATATTGACTGTCTCAATACACTTAGGTCCTTCATAGAATACAGAATTCAATCCAAATTCAGGCATTAGACTGGATACAAATTTAGTATTTGGGGTCGACTGCCACATAATGCTTTGTAATCTTGGCAATAATGCGTTGACTGCATGAGGCGCACATTTAAGTGGACAGTAAGAAAATTTGAGCTCTGACAGGTTGTTATAGTCGTAAATAAATATTTCCGTTCGTTTGTCATCAGGATTGAGATAACGAGCTATCTTTCTTGCAAGGGTTAGCAAAGTATAAG
>JANTCA010076829.1:0-14644 GCA_024741275.1 Chironex yamaguchii
GTTTTATCTTTATTTCCGACGCTTGACCATGTTATTACAAGCGTACGTCAATATTAGAGAGGGACATCACGTTGTGATTTCGGTACCACGCCGTCACGTACTATTATAGGTTTTATCTTATGTATGTTATGTGACACTATCTATCTATCTATCTATCTATCTATCTATCTATCTATCTATCTATCTATCTATCTATACATCTAAGTTATGTCATTGCTTAACGTGCAACATGTACTTAAAAATAGTTAAGTTGGCAGTATGTAATCCTGTACTGTTTCTTTGATTCTTCTCACAATATCCAACAAAGGAACCTGTAGTTAGACAGATTAGCGAAGTTTTCATAACGAACTTTTAAGGGAGATTCGTTTACAGTGTCCATTCGTCATCTAATTTTGCCAAAGACCCCATCCACACGTATCTGGGTATTTTTGAAAGTGCAACTTTTTTGTCCGTTTTCAGCTTCCGTTTACATGTACAGTGTGTTTTCGGTCACCGGGAACGCAACCTTTTTGAAAACGCTGGGAAAAAGGGGGAGTTTTGAAAACGCCGGATTTATGGACGCAAATCTTTTTGTAAACGGATAAAGTTACGTTTTTAAAAATATCCGGATACGTGTGGACTGGGCATGAGTATTATGTAGATTTTCCTTAGGCATGTCCGTTGGACTTTAACCTCGGTAAAATCAACAAACGAATGAGTTTTGACGTTTGGTCCGCATGTGAAAACATGACTGCCAGTTTCGTCCCTGTTGGAGCTAGTGGTCTGGTGTTATGTTACGTCAGCAAGTAAGGGATCTGACCGAGTATTTATCTAAAAGTCTGCCCTTTTGATCTCGAAGTTGCGGACAGCAGTTTCTTATTAGCTTCTAATCTGATGGACGTCAGTGCCCTATTGCGGCAGTCGATAATTTTATGGACAAGTCGATCAGATTATCAAGGGGCGTTGAGCTCCACTTAGTGAGCATGTTAAGTGATATTGTGGTGTGAATTTGAGTTGCTTTATTCTCAATTAAGCCAATTGCCGAGAAAAAAGTTTATAAATGTCATATTGTTGACTGATTGAGAAGTTAACAGTAGCATGTGGTCCGGACCAGCAACCTGAGATCTAGTCACTTGCTACGATGTAAGTCTGGCTGCATTACTACATGACAAAGATACTCTGCAATCAAATCCTGATTACTGAATGCTCCTGTGCCATCTTTGTACCAACCGCTCTTGTTTTTGTGTCCTGTTTCTTTTTTATTGTTGTCTCTTCTGCACACGAAAATTTCATGTTTGAATTTCAAAACCTGATCTTTTTACATTTTAATCTAAAAATGCTGATTGTATAAATTTGATAATAAAGATACTTGTTTTACTGTATATCTTGATCCCCGATGATGATGCAGGAAGCATCGAAAGTTGGGAATAAACAGACTTGCAGAAAATGTCTTCAATCAGAGTTCTGTCCTGAGTTTTTATATTTTAATATTTATATTTATCTCATGAATGCTTCTATTTTACGATCGTGGAATGTCTGATGCTAACAGGACCAAAGACGGTATTTAACGCTAACAAAGCCCGTGGTATGGGAAGTAGTCACATATACTGGCTACTGAAAATAACGACACGCACATCTTGCTCAATGCTGCAAATACTTCTGTGAAACGAGAAAAGGATTAATTCCCCACTGCTCGACTTAACACTCCTATCAGATAGGTTTTACCGTTCGTTACTATGTTTGCAGTTGGCTTGTTCGACTAATAAGACAAGGACCTGTTGATCAATTACATTTCATGGTAAAATTCTCATGCTCTCAACTGCAGTCATGTTAGGCACAACGTATTTACCGTATTACTTTGAAGGGACGCCTGGGGTGTATGTTATTTTGCGGGATTTACGGGGTTCTTCTGTTGGAGATACTTTCATTGGAAATGTTTATTTATCTAACCTGATTCAATTTTTGATCGAATCGATACCGGAGTAGGTGTGGAAGAGGCGACTATATGTAATGAAAGTAGAGATCAGTTAACAGATTACTTTGTGAAAATTGAACAAGTGGAATAAAACGATGGATGAGTAACTGGAGTAGATTTATGATGTTAAAGTCTTTCAATCAATCACACCAGTTTTTGTTTTCAGCACGCTTCTCTTTCCAGAGTGGAATCAGAGCGTACACTCAAAGGACAACGGTCAGCAGAACAAGCAGCGAACAGAACAGGTTTTTCCACTATTGATCACCTGCATACACGTACTTATATTTTCGAGGAGAAGACAAATTAAAGCTGCTGAGTACCAAACGACCGTCCAGGCGCGGATCCAAGGATAGTTAAAGACGGGGCTGCAAATTGGGACTCTGGGGCGTGGTCCCCAAGAAGCTTTGCATGGTCACGCCCATCAGATTACCAGAAAACGCCCTTGGAATTACTATTTATCGCTAAATTGAAACAAAACGTGTTGTAGAATTCCGTTCTTATTATAGGGGAATGCCCAGGCTTTGATGGCCATGGATAAAGTTGGTTCAAAGTTGGCATCGAACTACGAACCAACCAGAGTATTACTAACCGAGTACTAATGTCCCATTATCAAAATGGAGTGGGTATAATATTTTCATCAGTCTAAAATATTGTGATATCTGGAGATTATGACTATAAGCATTCAAAACATACAAATAAGATAGAATGTTGAATTAAAAAAGCAAACAGTTTCGTAAAATTCTCTTGACTCCGGTATTGCCTAAAGCAGAGCTTCTTCGTTTTCAGGATAGGGTTCTACTATATAGTTTCAAACACGAAATAACAAAAATAATATCCATCCAGTTACAACAGTAATCCTCTCAATTAAATAAAACCATTCCAGTCTTCTTTAAGACCGAAAAAGTAGGTGAATGATTTTTTATTTGCAAACTTCCAATTAAAAATACTTAAAATGTTGAAAACGACCATGCCAAACTAATATGTTGTAACAGGCCAAGCCCAAGAAAAAACGCAGAACAGGTTTTGAGATCGCAGTTCATCGCATCGTAGAAAATTTTAAAAAATTATTGGGTTCCCGCCATTTCTAAGTCCTGTTCGGCTCCATCAATGATTGGTTTGCTGTAATTTTTTAAATATCACTGGGGCTCCCGCCAGAAAATTGCTTCTAGAAAACGAAAGCCGATTGGTTCGTTTCGAGGTTTTAAAACTGGAGTGGTGCTCCCGCCAAATAAATTAATCTTGAAAAGGACCGATGATAAAGTGCAGACCAATTCTGACTGACAGTCCGAAAACCATTGAAATAAGTGCATGGGTAATTGGGACAAGCGCAATAGTTGTACAAAAGTTGAAGCTAAGATTTCATTTTTTTATAGTAGATGAATGGTTTGCATGATTTTTTAGCGAAAATCTGTAAATGTGATGGTCAATATTGGCGTTAAACGTAAAATATTACAAAGAACGTCTACTTCCTAATTAAACACTATAAAGAAATCATTGAAAATTTGCACGGGGCTCAAGCCCTGTCAGCCCCACTTTGTATCCGCGCCTGACTGTGAAACATGTATGACGGAGGTTAATTAAATAACCTGAACAACACATATGACATCTTTCTGTTTGTTAGGAGTGAACAAGAGCTGAATACTCTCGGGTGCTTAATACAAGGGGGAGTCGTAATAGTTGGGAGTGGGAACTTTTTTTGGAACTAATTTACGAAAGTGTTTATTTACCTGGGATGGGTCAGAAATTTTCCTGATAATCGTGCTTGACATAATTTAGGTCTGAATAGAACTCTCGACCTCCTTAGTTATAGATCCCTGCATAGGTGTTTTATTTGTATGTGTTTCTTCTTTTCCTTATAATTCACTTAGCCGAAAGTACTTTATAGCTACCTATCATATTCCAACTTGCACTTCACGCAACTGTCCAGCACATCTTTTTCTTCTAAAGTATCCTTCCCTCTTTCAACACGTGAAAACTTTCGACCACTCATGATAACTTTGCTTATGTAATTATTTACAACTTAAAAAGAACATTTGAAAGTATGAATGCAAAGTCCTAGTATCTTTTCGAACCAACAAAATGTAAAAATTGCCCTAACATATAACTGACATGCGGACTTTGATTCTTCGATTGACTAAAATTAATAAACGGGGTGTCTTAATACGGTCTGGGGTAAGGAAAAATCTAAAAATTGATTATTATGAAGCCATCAGAGTGCACATTATAGTTCACCAATTCCTTTATTGATTCCCATAAAGACGCCAGTATTAAATACAAGCTCACAATAATAATCGGGCATGCGACCTCTCTAAAACTTGGGTATCTGAGCACCTTGATAACGTAGTTATCGATTAACGCCATAAATGGATTGAATTACTTATTTCTGGAGCTCTTAGCAACACCTTTCTATCTAGGAACAAATTTGATTTTAATCTCTATCTCCAGTGCCAGACAGTGTGTCGTTATGCCCTAAAAACGTCTCCAAACGAAGATATAAGAGAGCGATGGAAATTTATATCATCTTCATAAATATTCAATATGACGTCTATCCCAACACGTAAAATGTTCTTAAAACATAATGAGTATGAGGAAATACTTCAAAACCAGCTTGTTTCGCAAAGCTTCTCCTTCTAAGATGTGACTAATTACTCATTATCCACCCAAAGGCACATGCCGTAGAATAATTCCAACAGTTTGCTAAATCAACAACATACTCTGCCAACAAAACCAAATCTCTTTCAATGGGGTATTTCATCTACTGGCGATTGCTTAATGCGTGAATCCCTTCTTCATGTAGTTTCTGGTTGCAAAGTGTACCTTGAGCCAGGTCGCTTTACATGAAGCCACGACTTCAGTCTAACTTTCATTACTTCAACTTTAGAATCTGCAAGGAACACTGTTATTCGGAATATTCACAAGGAAACGAAGAATCCCAGTTTAGGGCACAGCGCACTTAAGCAAGGTAAACGTAAAAGTCTTTAGATGCACAGCAGACGGAGACATCGTGGCCTCGGGGGACAGAGCAGGCCACTCCCTCCTTGTTAAGTAGGTTGTCGGATTTGTCGGAATGTTTCTAGCATAATTGTCTGTTCCGAAGTTTTTTAAAGGAATTCTATCCGACATTTTACATCATTCCATCTATATCACCTGCTCCTCTCGTGCCTTCCATGAATACAGTGCAACATAAATAACTATGCTGAATGCAAAACAAGAAAATTCTCATTTGATATGTGAGTCATAAGTGACAAGATAATGCAAAGTTGCAGCTAACCTTTCTACAGGAGATGTTGTGAAATTATATCTTTTTGGATGACACAGTCTACCTCTAAGCAGCCCATGAAGCTCATCAAAACGCATTTTTGGCATCGTTAAATACGGATGATCTCTCCTCATCAATCTCTCTTAATTCCTGCAAAGCTGAGCTAAACTACCTTCGTTGGCAGCATCTAGTATAAACTTGCCTAAGACCAGGCAATCGTTGTCATTTTTTGTACAAGTAGAAAAGATGTTTTCATAGTTTCCTCTTGGACACCATGATCACAATTGATCTGACCAGCTTGCTTTAAGCAATTAAATTAAGTATAAACACACTTATTTTTCAAGGAGTTATCTTTTACCTTAAGAGGAATGAAGTAAACATATCATCGCTTAAGCGAAAAAATCATTGACTTGGAACGAAATTTTTTCCATAGTCCGTTTTTGTTCAAGTACTAATGTTTAGGTATAAACTGAGCTTTACAGTAGCTACAGGTAGCTTGATGCTCAAACGCGAGTTTCAAAATGTTTGTCTGATGATTTTGTCCTTGAACCCTCCCTAAAACAGGACCCCTCCGATGCTTTTGACAGCAGAGGCAAATCTTGCATGTTGTTGTGCTTGTAGATTCAGACATAGGAAAGGTTAAGGTCAGTCTTTTCAATCTCTCGTTTTTCTAAGTCTTGTTACGGAATCGCCGCGAGAGTTAAGGCCTGTAAAACAGCGATAGAGTCAGCAACAAAACCGCTAGATTATTATATTATTAAAAATCATTTAAATATTTACAAAATTAATTACCTTGTATAAAATTGCACATACTGTAGCTTGGCATATCTAACACTTTACAAAACGGGTTTTAAGAATAAATCATTGAAAAGTCTGTGGTGTTTTGTTGAATGATATTAGCTTTGATTAGAGACTTCTTTCATAACACGTTTACTGTTCTGGTAAGAACGATAAGAGTCACATATAACTTTCACAAGTAGTGAGTGTCATCAAATGAGAACTTACGTAATTCAGGGGATGCATGTTCAAGTAGTTGAAGTGCACGGAAATAGATTCACAAACCTTGGAAGTAAGGTGTGCAAAGTGTCGCCATCTCCCTGTAATTCAGCATAAGGGATCCCGGGGGGTGGGTTTATGGAGAGCATGCCACAGGGTTGCACTGCTTGGATGGACCATAGGGTACACAGTGAGGCCTCCGCATCAAACGCACAAATGTTACAACTATTCAAGGTAGGTCATGTATATCATCATTTATGTTAGGATGCCCTGCCGTTTACCTCTCATTATTACTGTGTATTGTGTACGTTTTCAAGATGCATCAACTGAAGTCAACCTAAATCTATCCATTCCGATCAGATTTATGTCAAAAGTAGCACAAGCAGGGATATGAAGCTATTCTCTTTAAAAGAAATAGTAAAGTGAAATCCCGATATAACGAACTCTGAAGGATACCAGATAGTAAGTAGTTCGTTATATCGGGCGTTCGTTAAACAGGGAGAATTTTTTTCGGAATTTTCGCATTACACGCCTTAAAGACGCTTCAATGGACTCTACAATTTTTGTAGATATTTCAAAGAGAAAAGACAATTGGAATTCAATCTAATTAATGGAAATTCAAAGTGTTGAAGCAAATCCTACGTTAAATGTTATAGTGTGTACAAAGACGTCTGGGCACTAGTTTTTAACGAAGCTCTGCAAACTCGAACAGAACCAGAGAATCAAACTGACAAATACGCTATATGTGCATTGAAGGAGGGTCAAATAGTAGGACATTTAAAAGAGGCATAAATGGACAATTTGCAAAACAAATTTCTACTTCTTGGGAAGTGAGTCCCATGCTAACTGATACATCAAAATCAATCGAAAGCCAGCAAACGTTGGTGATGGAGAGGGAACGCAAGTGTACACTAGAACTAGAAAGGCAGAATAAACAAGTTGTTATATTGAGGGAGAAACTCTGAAAGTTTAAGCACAATATGTTTGTTGTGTTTCTTTGGTATTCTTGAGACAAATAACTACCCCGTATAGGTATACTGAAAAGAACACAGTCGAATATTGCTTGCACTAGTACCAAGAGAAACCTTTTGCTAGACTGGCCGAGAGGTTGAAGCGGCCCCGGGACAAAAGTAAAATCCATTTCAAAATATGTCTTTCATCGACTTTTGTTGCGTTTGATTAATTCTCTTCATTAAATGTTAAATGCGTTTTTATCAATTTAATTTTTTAAATGTCAGAACGGAGTAGTCTATTAAGTGATAATTTTTCTTGCTTTTTAGAATGCTAAAGTGTCAATACGTTTTTCATAATCCATATGTCTTGTTTGTGCTCAACTGAAAGGATCATTAGACTCGATAGCTTATTTTCTGACATTGAGGAGGGCAAATTTTATATCAAAGCACGTTTTCTGCTACACATTCTCAGTTATTATCTTTTAGAAACACATATCTCGCCTTTTTGAACGACAAAACGATTGTTCAAAGACATATCTACTAACAATTGCTCTGTGTGAGGTAAATCCGGTGTTCCATCCACAATGAGTTCAAAGTACTATGTCGCTGAAATTTGAAGTAAATTGTATTATATATCTGTTTTAAGCACAGAGCTTTGAGTTCATTCTATGTTTGTCATGAAAGATAAGACGCTTGCAATCTTTCTCCTTTCTGCTGATGCTGGATCACTTTACTAATTTGTTCCTTTAATGTAGGATTATAGGAATTGATATCACTCCCAGCCAGCCACTAGTCACTCTGTATCGATTAGCAGTTTGCCATTATTCTTGTAAGTATGCTCATTGAAAATTACTTATTCGTTTGGTCCCTATCTGGATTTGGTGGGGGGACCTTTGGAAGAAATTTCATCTCTCCTTGCTGCTCATCTCTTGCAAACATCATTTCTTCCCAGAAACGTTTTGTCCTGGCATTCAGGCTCCAAGGCATAGTTTTCGTGATGTTTGCTTAAGGCCTTGCATTTTTGTTTGATTGGCAGTTACTAACAGCAAGTGTTTATCGTTGATTCAATTGATTTTCTGTGGTCAACTTCCGTCCTTAACTTAATCCAATTCTCCTTCACTTGCCTGGACCTCCTGCCCTTTTACATCAGTCAAATGCAGCAATCGCCATTCTTGCTTTTCTGGCATCTTGCTCTCAGTAATTTTCCCCGAACCAAGTCGCTAAAAATGTACTTCTTCCATTTGTTTCTATTTCAAGTTGCTTAGACTTCTCTGTTCGCTTCCAGCCTGAAACTTTCCCTTTATTTTCAATTTTCGTTCAGATACAGTATTAGTTCACAACGAAAAAAAACCCCAGCAAATACCCTTGGCTTTATGAGTCTATTTATTAGAGGTACGAACATAGAGATTGACATCACTATACAGTCGTTAGCATGTAGCAATACGATTTTTACACAACATTACAGATATGTGACAGCCTCTTCGGTGACCTCCTCTCTGAACATTGCTACATTCATTTGCTATTACCATCATTTTTTCTGAATCAAGCCGTTTTTGCAACACAAATATTTGCTTTTCGGAGTTAGATTCCTTTGAGATACTTAAAGTTCCCTTTCAACTACTACAAACAAAAGTTTTGCTTGCACTTTATAGGGGGGCCATGCACCTTGAAGCCCTGAGGCAATTTGTTCCCCTACCCCCTCTCGGTGGCCCTATCTGTTGTAGACGACAATAACGACTCCCTTTAAAGGAAGTGATCAATAAACTCCAAAAATAAATAAATGAGAATAAGATGAAAAATTTATGAAAATTCGTCATGCCAAGAGTAACTAGACAACTGATCACAACCAAAAATTAATCATCTTTTGAGTTAGCCAATTTCTGACCTATCCTGAAAGTTTCGTCAAAATCCGTCCATAACCTTTTGAGTTAGTTTGCTAACAAAACAAACCCCGATGAAAACATAACCTTGATGGCGGTGATGATTATAAGGAAGGGTCCTTAAATTTCGCTCGCAATAAGAAGAGTTCGTTATACCCAGGGTCTCGCTATATCAGGAGTTGGTTATGTCGGGATTCAACTTAATCAGAATCACGTGGACACTTTTCCGAAGTTAAACTAAGGGCACAAACAGTTTAGTGTTCTGTACGTTTGCTATTGAAAAGATTTATTCAGTAATAAGAAGAATAATTTCTGTACTCTTTAAGAGTTTAATCTACAAAGTTTTTACAGTTAAACATCGTTTTACACAAGGACCACAAGTTAAGAAAGTTGCGAGTTTGATTTCTCTTGGTGTCATTTTTAAAACAAATGAAAACAATCCCATCAAATTATGACAGACTGTGAAAACTTAACTTACTAAGCTTATCAAGGTATTTTAATGACTTTTCCAGATGCCAGTGATGTGTACTCTTCACATAACTCAATAAATGTTGTGAGTTACCATTATGAAAACATGACATGATGGATTGAAGGATTGCTGCCTCTGTTGTTCTGAGATTGCTTATTATTCATTTCATTTCGATCGAAAGCCAAGTGCAAACAATGTAGCTTTTGATGGAAAGTTAGCTGTTTGCAACATCCTCAAGATTTAAGACGGAACCAGCTAGAGGTGCCAAGGACAAGAGAAATCTTTGGCAACTTTCCATTGATTACTGATAGATAGTTAATTAATGTTAGAACCTTCTAAATACTTCAATTTGAAGTGAACTGGATCATTGGAAACCTACCCGTCTTCACATGAATGTTTGACTTTGTAAAAGTTAGCTTCAACTAAGATATACACTGTCCTTACCGTTTTAACCTAACGAAGAAAAACACGTCAGGACAGAATATTGTCGTAACCCAATAGGGTAAACTCGACGTCTTATCGTTAAATTGTGGATTTATCTTCAAAGTCTTTTACAAATGCTGAAAATGCTCCTCAACACAGAGCTTAAACAAGCAGCGGTACTGTGTAGCACTGAAAAACAGTTAAAGGGGACGTCGCAATATCCGAAATAAGTTGTGGCAAAAGAAGGCGCAGAGATTCAAAGTTTTGTGCCAGTGACCTACATTATGCAGACTACAAGGCTACTCCGAGTCAGACAATAGAACATCTTCAAGACACAGTTCTTCTCTATAAAAATGCAGCCAACATCGACAAAACAAATGTTCTCACATAACCGTCACCAAGCCAAGAGCCAACAGGTTTGAACAATCAAACCGATGGTCACCCTCTAGAGCATGCTGAACACTTCCCCTATCTGGGTAGCATTCTATCCAAACGTGCTTCATGCGAGGCTGACGTCGAATAGAATCAAATCAGCTCATGCAGCCTATTGAGGTTTGGCTCACTGCGTCTTCGACAACCATGACTTGACAACTAAAAGTAAGATAATCGTTTTTGAAGCCGTGGTATTGTCAACCTTGCCGTTTGCATGTGAGACCTGGATAGTCTATCGAAAAGTCCTAAGAAAGCTGGAAGAATTCCAACAGACGAAACTATGTCGTCTCCTCCATATTCACTGCGAGGAGTACATCATAAATAGTGAGGTTCTTGCATGGGCAACGATATCAAGCTTTGAAATGGCTATCCTTTGCCATCGTCTCTGATGGACAGGCTATGTTGATTGTTTAGACTGTTCTCAGTCATCCAAGGTCATCCTCTATGGGGAATTGAAACAGGGTATATGACCAAGCAGAGCCTCGAAACGTTGCTTCAAGAACCAGTTTCAAATGCTCCCTTGCACGATATTGATTCTAGCACTTGGGAAAGGACTGCACAGGATCGTTCGACATGGAGGCAGACTATCCGCGAAGGCACAGATCATTTTGAAAACCAGAGAAGCAGACGAAAAGGAATCCTGATGAGGGGAAAGGAGAGCACGCCTAAACCAACCCCACCTTCCACCTACGCTTGGATCTGAGCTGTACCCACGACTGTTCCACTACCGATTGGGACTTTTCAGCCACATCAAATGCAAACACTAACACTAGAATCAGAATGATGAAAGATAACCCCCTACTCACACTCACGCGGGTGCCGTTGCTGCTGCGGCCACTGACGACACTATGAGCTAACTTACTAGCATTGTTGTGTTTCTTCATATTAAAAATCTGGCCAAAAAACCGCATTATAAAAAACTTGTTTAAAGTTAGGGACTTTGACGAAAGCAAAGAAATTCCAGTAAAAAGTGTTTATATCCTCACGTAATGCAGAACAAATTAAGTAGGTGAAGAATCTCGGAACAAGTTGGGCTGCAGAGGTGCAGTATGTAGGCCCAATGGTGTGTGGATAAGCCCTAACACTCACTAATCAACTACCCACTGGCTTGTGGCTCAAGCTGTTTGAGGCAAAGGCTAAGGCAGGAAAAACCTTGACAGAAAACATGGAGTGGAGCCCCATTAGTCACCCAGTGTAAGTATCACTGTATTCGTATGGCAACTCCTGCAGTCAAGTCAACACTGGGCCTATTGGTCATTCTTTCCCCTAGATTCTGATGATTAAGACTGAGAGGGCATCCCTAGTCCTGAGCAAATCATAGATGCCTATCTCTGCCCAGGCTGTGCCCTGGAGAGGGCACTCCAAAATGTCCTCAACTCTGGTCTTAAAGAAAACAGGAGAAGCTGGGGGTAGCAGTTTACGTGTTATAGACACAAAACCTAATTGGCGTATGGGTAAACGTACCACGGGCTACCCTTTTCAGTGAGAGAAATTGCTACACTTCATTAATTGGCTATCGCCCGCTCAAATTTGGGCAACCTCCATACGGTAAGGTGCCAACACTTCACAGTCAGCCTGCTGCGTTTGAGTGGATAGAGCTTAGAGAGACATGGCCTAACATGACAAGTTGATCGTTAAAGGACTCACTCAGCAGAACGAGAAACCTAAGACGTTCAACTTGGAATGTCAGGACGATGTCTCCTGGCCTAGGTGATGAAGTGGAATCCACCGAAGACTTGAGAAAGACAGAAGTTATTGACAGGGAGCTTCAGAGACTCGATATTGATGCTGCTGCCCTGTAGGAAACAAATCTCACTGAAGAAGGATCTACCCGTGAAGAGTGTTACACTTTTTATTGGATAGTTCGGGGGGAGACAGAATCACTTATCCATGGAGTAGGTTTTACCATAAAAATATCATTAATCCACCTAGCTAACACACCTCTAGCTGTGAATGAACGCTTATGAACCTTAAAACTCACCATCAATAGTACAGAACTTGTCTTCATAACAGCAAATGCTCCAACACGAACTAGTATTCAAGAAGGAAAGGACAAGTTCTATGATGAACTGAGAAACATAATCAGCACCAAACCAAGCCAGGCTCCTCCCAAAAAGTATATGAGGCTGCCATTTTGTCTTTCGGCAAGAAGGTCCATCCAAATACATGACTAGTTTGATGCATCTTACAGAATCATAAATCCATCAATTTCTGTACAACGAGATGCATGCAAGGCGCATCCAACAAAGGCCAACCTTGTTAAGTACAAAGAAGCAAGAGACCAAACACAGAAGTTAGCTAGATTCTGTGCCAACCATTACTGACTGCAGTTACAGACAGATATCCAGTTTGTGGCTGACTCAGGAGATATGAGGAGAATGTATGATGGATGCAGACATGCAACAGGATGTTCAGTAGTAACAACAGCGCCACTGAAATCGAAACAAGGTGAACCGATCACAGGCAGGAAACAGCAAACAGACAACATCACTCAGATCTGTATTCCACCATACACAGTGTGTCAGAAACAGCCTTGGGCAACATCCCAGGCTTTAGACTTAGATGTTCCCCCATCCCTAGATGAATTTAAAAAAGGCACTAAATACCATGGCAAGCATGAACGCCCCAGGAAATGATGGGATACCGGCTGAATCTTGAAACAAGGGAAATAAATCCCCCTTTTAAAACTGCACGACCTTCTGCTTTAAAGATGGAATGAAGCAGAAGTCCCACAGAATATGAGAGGCGCCATCATCACAAACCTGTATAAGAACATAGGGAGCAGAGGGGACGGTAACAACTCTCGTGGAATCTCTCCTTTAAGCATGACAGGAAAAGTGTTATTAAAACAATTAAATGCCATGTTTGCATATAAGAAATTTCCTAAAGCTTTTTGATGTGACCACTATCTTGTCATTGAGACACTTTGGGGTCTATACATTGGCACAACAGTGGCTAGTTTCTGCTTCTCTTTTACTTGTACACGTCTTTGTTTTCATGATTGTGAAACGAAGCCGTAAAGTTTCTTTAGAATAAAAAACAATTTCTTTGCCTCAGTAAATGAACTACAGACCTCTGTAATTGCGTGGTGGCAAACATGATCAAATGGCCAAATTTAAAGGCATTGTGGATTATTTTAAAACAGCAATTTCACTCCTCTCATTACAGGCGCTCCACTGTAAGATTGTCCCACTGCACTGCTATAAACGTAAACTTTCTAGTCAACATAGATATTGGCAAGACCAAATCTTAGCCTCAATCATGCTACTTATTGAATGAAAATAATAACCTCTGCCATCTTTATTAAAATGGGTAACATTGATCTTAAGGAGAGAAACCTATTTAGAATTAAATCTAGCGCAAAATATCAAAACGAGATTTTCCAAAATATGTTAAAGTTTAAGGGCTCAAGAGCACAAGGGAAGCATTAAAATTGCAAACCTGGTCATGGTCGTTCTGCATAAAGGTTCACTTTATACCCAAAGATCATTTTCATCATTGCTGTCTACTACAAATCAAAGTGATAGCATCGCATCTTTGTGGTATTTAGGCATGGATGCTTATGCAGTACCGTAAATATTAAAGGCATGAGAAGAGCAAGTGACAACTATAGAATGAAGTAACAGATTAGAGAGATTTCCTTTCAGGCCGGGAAACACGACTATGTTGGACATTTTCCAACAAATCCTACAAACCTCACAACACGGGAGCCACCGTCCTGCCTCGGCTACCCCTAAACGATGTCTCTCCTCGTGGTGATACCACATCAACATATAAGAGTAGGGCTAGCATGGATAGATTACTGATCTGTTATGATACCACATCAACACTTTAGGGCATTGATCAATAACTGCGCTGTGATGATACCACATCAACACGTTAGGGAAGTGCTAGCAGCGATCAATAACTGAGTTGTGGCGATACTACATCAACATATAGAAGTAGTGCTAGCATGGATAGATAACTGATCTGTTATTATACCACATCAACACGTTAGGGCAGTGCTAGCATTGATCAATAACTGAGCTGTGGTGATACTACATCAACATATGAGAGCAATGCTAGCATGGATAAATTACTAAGCTGTGGTGATACCACATCAACGTATAGAAGTATTGCTAGCATGGATAGATTACTGATCTGCGATGATACCACATCAACACGTTAGGGCAGTGCTAGCAGTGATCAATAACTGAGCTGCGGTGATACTACATCAACATATGAGAGCAATGCTAGCATGGATAAATTACTAAGCTGTGGTGATACCACATCAACGTA
>JANTCA010076840.1:0-14963 GCA_024741275.1 Chironex yamaguchii
TCGCGATTTTTTCTTTCTTAGTTTCATAATGAGCTAGACTATCGTCAGAAATGTACTAGTGTACACTAAAAACTTTCTCAACTAGCAGTTAGCATTGTGCAAACTTACTTTTAGTCATGTGTCAATGTGACGTCAAATGACTGAGTAAGTGAGATCGAGGCTTAAAATGTTACGTCAAATAAGTTAATAACATGAGGAAATTATTCAGAATGCATAATACGTTTGGTTTTGGGGTTAAAAGGGTGATCTACAGGTTAATGAAAGCCTTAAAATAAATTATTAGGTCTTCCTTTGATATTTTGTCCTGAGTGAAGACCAAATATGGTTTCCAAGTGGCTACCTATGGCGAATGAGAATCAGAATAATACATTCTCGCAGAATGAAGTGATCAATATTGGTTCATTGTTGATGCATAAATGTTTAGGCCATCGTGTCTTTGCATAAAAACACAGGGAAACAATTTTACATTCTTTAGCCTATTCCTTCATCAATTTGACTTATTCATATGTCTCCATTTAGCACGAATAACGCATCCGTTGGTGTGACGTCATTTAAGTATGAAGTAATTGGTTTTTCTGTCAAGATTTAAGAAATCTAACTAACAGCAAAGGTTATTTCATCATTCTTACCAATTTCGAATCAGCCTAACTCATTGAGCAAGATAGGTGTTATTGTTAATTATAATCTGCACCTTATTATTTTCTATTACCCAGTTATGTACATTTCTTTCGTGTTGTCCTCTGAGGCAAACAAATTTGCCAACAAAATATTACATTAAGTCCTGAATATTCCCTCTTGTTCATGAATTAGCAATCATCATAGTGTTTAATAACATTATAAATAGTCCATAACATCGCGCCTACAATTTAGTTACAAAATTTGCAGATAAGAAGCGGAAAAGCTAAGCAGAATTTGAATTTAATAGGGTTAGTTAGATAATATTTTCCCCGTAGTTATGCATGATAGTTTGAGACTGTAGTCTAAGGGCATTCTGGAATTTCCTGTAATGCTGGATGGTACTCGATATATGTGAAATCGGTAAATACTACATCTTCTTAAATCGATTACCAAACTCCGTTAATAAAATTAACATCTATAAACAGGAGAGCATATTGAATCAATATACCATCAAATAAACAACTAATAAGATTAATACCTTGCAATGTAATGATCAGAAAGCTTGCCTGATCATTTTGCCTATTCATCTATTCTTTATTTACGTACTTACTTACTTACTTACTTACTTGTTTATTTATTTTTAATTATTAATCTATCTATTTAAAGGATTGTGACTAATTTTGCAATCAAGAAGAGAAAGTGCCACAATTCAGACGTGAGAATTGATAGTTCAATTGTTAGTACATTTGAACCATAGAGTTTAGGAATGCTCGCTGGGAGAAAAAGCCACGATAACATTTGTTTGTCGATATGGTAGCACCACATAGGTCAACCCGCAGTTTGTTACCTGTTTGTGGAGCGTGACTCTGCTTCTTAGTCGCCTTCCTATCAAATCAAATCGATGTCTCAAGATATCATTCTTATACCTTTTGTAAATGGCTCGTTTGTTACAGTGAGTGGTACAAACCTTACGATCTACCATTTCTGGTCTTAAGTCTCACATTTTCGTGGAGTTTATCGAAGAGGTTAAATTACGAATTCTAGTTCACAGTCTCTACTCCACTTTTTACGTCGGCACAGAATAGAAAGACCAGTAGCCTCACTCTCGTCGGAATCCTTTGATCTCAGACAGCCAAAATCTGAGATGACATGGGGACGAGGCCGTCATTAGTCCAGAAAGTGTATTTCCAGTCACTCGCGAAGAAATGACTATCAACTCTGATAGCTTGGAAAGAAATTTGGAGATCAGAGAGTAGTTCAGCGAACAAGAAGTTTGACCTGCCTTCCTCTGTTGTTTACTTGACACCATGTTTTGACTTTTAAATTTCCCGCAAATATTATCTGGCGCCAAATAGAATCGTTTTTTGAAATGGGGCATTCGCAGTACGACGTACACTTGCTGGGACCTGTCATGCGCACTTCGAAACGTTCTGCAGAAAATTTGTCGGGTGAGGCTTCTGGTCTTTCTATTCTGTGACGTCGGTCTACCACCAAGTTTTCTCTTACAGGTACTTGGCCGAATACTGTACTGGATCACTATTAAAAGCTTAAAAATCGAGGCTAAGTAATCGAAAGCTACAATGAATCTGGCAACAAATATTATGTTTCTGCACAGTTTTGTTGCCATTCTCGGTTCTCGTCAATTATCATCGGTCCAAACACTTGTACTGTCTGTTTTGTGCCATTAAGCTCTAGAGTGGTGTTTGCTGTTGATTCTTTCAAAAGCGAAAAGGTACCTCTAGGAATTTCAGTTTTTCGAGGATTAATTTGAAGTCCAAATTGACAATAGTCTGTGTTCATAGTATTCAGCACGCTTTGTGGAGATTCGGGTGGGTGTAACTAGGGCTATGTAGCGTAATGAAGCTCATAAACATGCTGTTTTCTGGTTTTTGTAGATGCCTGTAGTCTTCAAGTGTTGAAGAGACTACCACCCAGACAATAGCGCATGAGTAAGCCATCCTCTTCTTGAAAGTCATTTCCTGGCAATAGGGTGACAGCTACCAAGTATATTGCAGAGAACAGAAGCTAGTACGCAGCTTTGCTTTAAATCCAAATTTATTTCGAAAGGGTCGGATAAATCATTTCTCGTTTATTACGTTTGCTCTCATTGCATCGTGGAAACATTTGATCAGTGCGATGAAGGTTGGTGTGCAGGCATGTTTCCCCGAGATAAGCCAGAGAAGTTGCCTGCTTACTGCATCAAAAGCCTTTGTCAAGTCCACAAAGGCAAAGCAGTGATTTGTTCTTCATTCCAGACATAGTAATAATGAGTAGTAATCAGGATACTAAAATCAAGTCAGTCTTCACGAAACCGCACTGTGATTCTGAGAGCACAGCATTGACAACATGCTTCACAACCCTTTGCAAGAGGATCCTTGCAGGAATTTTATCTGTTACATTCAAAAGGATTCCTTGGCTGTTGTCACATTCTGCCCGATCTCCCTTTTTCTTGTAAATTGTAATGATATTTGCATGCTTACAGCTATCAGGGATCTGTTGGCTCTTCCAGCAAAGAGTGAGAAGGTTGTGCAGCTCTTGAATAAGATTTGCTCCGTCATATTTTAGGATCTCTCAAGAAATACCATCACTGCCAAGAGCCTTACAGTTTGGTAAAGATTTAACCCTATTGGAGACTTCTTCCAGTGATAGTGGTGCTCTAGTGATTCCTTAGGAGGTAGTGTTGGAAGTTTGTCCAAAATTTCCATGTTCATTTTGCTTAATAATTCTGAAAAATCCTCTGTCCATCTGACTAGCACTTTGGTTTTATCCGTATTTCTTTGAGGAGCATTTACTTTCCCTGATGGACCACAGACTATTTTTGTGGCATCGTTAGAACTGGAAAGTAAAAGAAGAATTGGTACGGCTACAAGCGCACTAGCCAAACTGAAACAGATCTGGAGAGGAAGGAAAGTGAAACCGCGATCAAAAATAGAAGTTATGAACGCCATGGTAAAAAGTTATGACCGTGAGAGTTGGACAATGACTGGTAAAGCAAAGAGGAAAATAGAAGTTTTTGAAATGAAATGCTATAGGAGACTCCTTGGCATCAACTGGAAAGAAAGGACAACCAACGAGTACGCGTGGAAAAGGATAGTCCATGAGTTTAGTTGTGAGAGTCCCTCTGAAAATTTCACTGCTACTATAGTGAAAAGAAAGTTCAAGTTTTTCGGTCATCAGGTAAGAAGAGACAAGTTGACAAAACGTCTGATGCAACGTCGCTGCGATGGGAATAGATGCGTGGGAAGCCAATGAGATCATGGATAGACGATGTCATAGAATGGACAAGTATGTCATGTGCAGGAAGCGAGCTGGAGATTGAGGGATCGAAACAGATGGAGAGCAGATGTTAAAGCATGGGTGCACCAACAGCCTCATAGCCTACACATGTGATGATGATGATGGTGATGATGATGGTGATGAAGTAGAACTCAAAAATTTTCTCTTTTGAGAATTTGCTCTCCTTGATGGGCCATAGACTATTTTCATGGCTTCTTAGAAGTCATTTTATTTTTATCCCTATTGCTCCGAATCAGAGTGGCCTTATTCAGACACCATTGATTTTCTACTCGTCTTAGAACATGCTGACGGTGTGAGTGGGACTGCTTCCTTTTACACTGCAGGATTCTGGAGCTTGAGTTGGCAAGAAGAGCCCCACAATGTCGGAGGTGATTTCCTTGATAGCTTATGTCGTTTTGATCCAGAGATCGTCAACTTTTTTTGAAGAGTTATGACATCTTCGGGATGTCTACCTGGAACAGACAATTTGGCGTTAAGCTGTTCTTGGAGCTCTGCCTTGATTTCCGTATAAGAGGCTAAGGGTATAAACTAATGCTGTCTCTGCTCGTACATGCTGATTGAACAGTACATCAGACAGAGTAACGTATACCACACTGTATAATTTGATGGTCGTTGTACAATGCCAATGAAGCTTTGAAACTACCTTTGAGCCTTTTTACTCGTAATTCTCCAAACTTGAATTGGCTTCCACTGTTCTGTTCTCCTCTCCATTACGACTTCCTATCCTTAAAACCCAATGTTCGTTGTCGTCAGATTAATTGTTTTCAATTTATTCACCGTAATTAGCTCCCAGTAGTACCTATTTGGTAGTTATTTTGTGGTACTTGTCGTGGTCTTTTGATCTTGTAAGAAGCACCTACCTAGAAGACTATTTCTCGGCTTGTAAAACTAAGAGAAAATGACACTTAATGAACAACAAAAAATCAAGTTTTTATCACGTTTAATTTCAGCCGTGCTAATGTATTTAAGTGGAAAGATGCCTCAAACTAATTATCAAAATACATGTCCTACCAACAATAGAATCCAAATTTTTAAGACAAAACACATAAACTGTGTTAGGCTCCCTTTGTCTAGAGATTTGGATCATTTCAGTCTCAATTGTTACTTGGTTATGTTTTATGTATTTAAACTTGTTAGTAGCAATGTAAAGCTAGTGTAAGCAAGCCAAAGTGAGGCAGGAGCTTTAACATTAAGCAACTCTCGAGGAAAATTCGGATAAACGGTATAGAGACGATTACAATTTTACGGCATCTGGTAGACTTGCCTTCCAACGCCCCTTGTTCAGAAAATATGAGTTTTTGACATTAACAATATGAAAAGACGTGATATCTAATAGCGGCAAATGGCCCCGACTACCATGTAGTACATCTTGAAAGACTCCTACTGATAAAGTACCACTAATAACCATTTTAGAAACCATAAGAACAAGTAAAGCTATATTAGAAGTTTTCAACAGTATCTTAATGAAAGTCATTTAAACATTACGTTTACTGTTGAAAGTTCTAAAACTCAAATTAGTTTTTTGAATATATTAGTTGGTAAGTCAGGTAGTAAACTAAAAGCAAATCTTCTTCCTAAACTCACAGACACACCAATTTTTACACAAGAAACTTTGCCATCCAGCCCATGTAAAGGAAGCTTAAGGCAGTTAGATTAAAAAGAATTTGGTCAAATGCACGCTCTTTTGAACTAATAGGAGAACAGGGTAGGAGAACTAGTGGATTGGTTTGTGAAGAGGGGATATGAAGGAAGGTAGACAGAGCTAGGAATTTGGATAGGAAGGACTTGCTTGAAGTTAACGAAAATAAAACAGAGGAAAAGTTTAGAATTCCATTAGTTCTATGGTATCATCCAACTTTTTACAGTGTTAGAGACATCCCTCATAGACTACAGAGTATATTAGACAGTTCAGAGCAATGTAGAGCTATCTTAGCAAAGGAATCATAAGTTTCAAATAGGCGTCCAGAAATCTTAAGGATCGCTTAGTTAGCAACAGATCGCCTAAATTAGGGGCTTCAAGAGACGTTGAGAGTTTTCAGCGCGGAAAAATGTCAGATTTGTCAGTTTGTAGAGGAAGGGAGTAGTTCTCAATGTGATGAATCATGCAGGCAATACAGAATTAACCACAGGGTAGCTGTAATAAAAAGTTTAGGATTACATTTAATAATCACAAAGCATTTGTATATATAAAATATATATATAAACTGAGTTTTCTGAAGAAGAATTATTCGAAACGCTAAAAAGTGTTTATTTCTTGTAATTTATGTATATATACATATATATATATGCATATATATGTGTGCGTCAGTGGAACGTAGAAGTATCTATGCAGCTCAAAGTAAAGCGATGCTAATCGCAACAAAAAAACAAACATTAGCAATTTTGGAAAACGTACTAGCGGCTAGCGTAGCTTCCATAAGACTGTCTACTATCTAGTTGAGAGAAGCTTGTACAATAGTTCAAAACGAAAGCCATAAAAACCGTATTTGTGCCCGACAAAACAATACCAACTTTGTAATCATTTTTACAAAATTCGGTACCAGAATTTATTAAAACATTCTCTTGAAAGCAATAAATTGCCAAGTAACTGTCCGGTGGCACCTGGTGGTCTGTCAGTATTATCTGACAGAAAGTTTCCAGAATAGAAATTGCTTATATAGTTTGTTACAAACAACTTCTTCTCTGTTGTACTAATTTCTTTTAATTCCATTTAATTATTTCTTCTGTCGTGTTAAATTTGTCATAACAAGTCAAGTGTCACGTTAGTAAACCTTTGGTACAAACATTTTTATCCTTTTCAGAGAGAGCTGTAATACCAAAAAGTAGGCTTGCGTCGTTCAAATATAGCTGAAAATGAGATTGAAGTGGAACTTTTCCACTGAATATCCTACATATTACGGTCTACATTGATGATATGCTTTGCATTTCCAAAGATCAGCTCGACGATGTCCATTTGTTATGCTGCTGAAACATTCAACATGTAAACAACAAATCCAGACAAAAATAGCCAAGTACTAGCGAAAGCATTAAAATGATACAGTAACATTTACAAATTCTGTCAGTTGGATATGTCAGTAAATCTGCAATGGTAATTAGTAACCTGAAAAATTATCTTTTGCTACTTGTTGCTTTAAGCTGAGAGTTAATCAGTTAAGACCTCAAACGCACTGACACTCTTGCCTTGCGGGTTATTGAATTTATGAAGATGCCATTGAGTAGAAACCTGACATAATAGCACAAAACTATTGGGATTACAGAGAATATCGTACTTGATCTGGGTCTCCTTGCGACAATAAATGCAGAATATCAGTTTCTTGCAAGAAAAATGGTTTACAATACGACACTATGTTAAAACCCCCAACAGTGATGCATCCAAGGTTACTATTTGTTATATTGAGAAAGAGTGATCATTTATAAGCCGATGCCAGAAAAGAGAATTCTATTCCAAAACCTATTACAGCAAGTAATCTGCACAAAGCTCTCCTGTTGCTAAAAAGGTCATGAGATTAAGCCATAGCATGCAAAGTCACATACTTGAACAATCTTTTTGCAGTAAAAAACTTGAAAATCACCTTAAATTTGCAAAACTGTGCTAAAAACATACTTAAAAGCTTTCCTCGTCTGACACTCTTCAGAGTATGAATCATCATAAAGGAAAGTATATATATATGGCAACCTATTTGTATAAAATGTATAAAAACTAGCCAATCATAAACAAGAAAGGAAAGTTTTTATACATGTTTTGTCCAAATAGGTTGCCATATACATATACTTTCCTTTACAATGATTCAAATTCAAATGATTCAAAAGTGTGTGTTTACCGCAATGTCGCAAATTTTTCAAGGCAATTTTAAAGTCACATATCAGTGTTCTGTCCTTGGTGCTGCTAAGCAACTGACATTACTTCTTTTATTCCTGGTCAATAAAAGTGACACAATTAAGTCCAAATAAAGAGTGAAAATGTGATTTAGTCAGTGTCATCAGCAAAAGCAGGACCTTGCATTTTTTACCACCATAAACTTCATTGATATGATTAGTTAAATACTTTAATGAAGCATGTGATGTATTCATGACAAATGTTCAGACATCCGTAAGTATAAGCCATACTATTCAAAAGAGGCCTTAAGACATTGAAGATGTTAGCTACAATAATATCATGTTGCATTTACTTAATGTACAATAAAGTACAACTTGATCAAGATATTTTGTATCCCAGAAATCAAAAACATCCATTCTGCTTAAATGCAATTGTGTCATTCTCGATGATCTTTCCTGATACTTGTACAGCAAGACAAGTGTCAAATGTTTAAATGTTGCAACAGGTGGTAATAAATTTAAGTTCACCTGTGCAAGGTCAAAAGTGATATTTTTAAACATAATGAAAAGCACAATACACCTTGCAGTTAAGAGTATCCAAAGCATACTGTGTAAGGACTTTCATTGGTAGCATGTATCCTCAGATTCAGCATATAAAGGGTTTTGTTAAGGAGACAAATAAAAAAGCAACTAGACCAGATTTACTGATAATGATAATGTGCTTGATAATTAGGTCTAGTATTTTAACTTCAATTTCAGCAAGGGTTGCTTCGTTACTCATTTCCTTTCTTAGACATTTCAACAGAAATCAAGATTAACAATATTTGTCCTAGATAATTATGGGAGCTTATTATTGCCATGATTACAAATCCAGACTATAATTGAGGAGTTATACAGGACATTTACGGCAAGCACTGCTTATTATTTAGATTTGAATACTACATTAATCATCATTTTCAATACATAGAAAGGCCAAGGATTGTGTATTTTGGTGAGCTACATCAAATTAGACAAGACTGTCAAACAATAGATGGCTAACATAAAACAGAATTACAGATTTGAATGCTTAAACATGGCTTTGATATTTAAGACATTGATCAAAATGAGTCAGATGCATTTATTTGCATAGGGAAATACCTGTCAAATATGTATTATCTCCAATATTGAAACTTTATAACAGCGAACAGTGAAACTAAGCTTGTTAGTGTAAATGAAAAACATGTGAGAGACCATGTTCAGTGGGAGTAAGGGAATCAGACTGAGACATGTAACCCTAAAACAGGATTGTTCAGCTAGTTTTGTAGGGACCTGCTACATGACCCAATACCCTTCCTCCCTAGCACGCCAGGTCCAGGACTGCAACTGACATAGCAGTGGACAAATTATAACAGATGATGATCTTGCTCTTGGGCAAGAAATCAAGAAATCCAAGTTTTTACTAGCAATATCAGGCTATGTAAACTCATGTGGCTACATCACTTTTTGGGATATAATGAGCACTATCAAATTGGAATAGTCTTGGGGTCCTAGAAGTAATCACAGTAGTCAATGGTCAAAAAACAAGCTATTTCATGACATAAGCTATGTTTCTGCTAGTATTTAAATTATCTGGTTAAAATTAGCAGAAATATAGCTTCAATGTTTTAACTAGCTGTAAACTTTCAATATTGAATTTTGAAATACTGTTATGCAGAGGTTTGTTTAATTCATCAACATTTTGGGACTTCCAATGCAAGAAGAAACATATTAAAACCACAACCGCAACCTGCAACTCTGACTGATTAAATGTTGCCATATGAAACTTGCTTTAGAATAAGCTTAACAGTTACACCTGAGCAAAGTAACTTGGATTTCAATAATAAAGCATATAAATATAGTCACTACAGAAGCAAATCATTTCTTGATTGCTGTCAAAATCACATACATCCTTATTCAAAGCAAAATACTCCGATATAGCTACAAGACACAAATTTCCTTTACAAGTATCTAAAGAAAACTTATATACACATACATAAACCTGATGCAAACAACCTAACCGTGCAACGAGAAAGCTATGTTTATAGCTAAGAAGCATTTTACACATGAGAACTGAAGTTGAACTCATTGACTTAAAACTCTACAGGTACGTAATCAGCCTGTGAAACTAGGGTAAGAATTTGGTAGCAAATTTCTATACCTAAAAATGAAATGATGTTAGTGTGTAGGAATGTGTACTTTAAAATCAATCATATTTTTGGTTCTGTAAAATTTACCACATCAAGAAACAAGATCACTTTCCATAAAAAAGCTGAAGGTTTAAATTCCATCTACATTGGTCATGAAAAAACTAACAAGCAATGTTTAATATTCATACATTGAATTTGGGTAGACAAAAATGAAACTTGATTGGAAACTGGTGAACAAAATCAGTTTCAATGCTTGGATGCTGACAAACAGCAGGGATAGAATTATTTCATCATAAAACATTATTATACCACATTATATCATACATTTGATATGTAATTGTTACATAACTAAAACACATTACACCATAGAGTTTAAAGATCAGAGTAACAAATAATTGTGGGGAAAGGTGATATGACAAACATCAAAATTCCATTTACTAATGCTAGGCTCAGTTATTATTTCCATACACAAATCTAGCTTTGTTCCTCATGTGATTGAATGTATTGTTTGCAAACTTGGTTTACATGCGAACACCAGTGTGGACCATTTTGATAAAGTTCTATGTAGTTCACTATTTGTATGCCAGCTCCTCTGATAGTAATTTAATTACATAGTGATGTCATAAAATTTGGTTACAATGCTGATGTTTGCTGGTAGCAAACCACTAAACTTGTTGTTGTCTACCTGTTTTCAATCACATTCTATTTGTGTCAGTAATGATTCAATGTATGAATATAAATTATTGTTTAAAACTCATTTTAATACCAGGGTAGGTCCAATGACTTGAATCTATAAACAGCCTTTGACAAAACATTATCAGTTAGCCATAAACGTTATCCCAACCTTCTTGTAAAACGTTTCTACACACTTTTAACTTAATTTTCAAAACACTTTTTTGTAATATTTTCAACAAGGGAATGAAAAAATGTCAATTTGAAACAGTTATAGAAGGCAAGTGAATGAGAATTACATTCTCCTATCAGCTATATACATTGTTTAACCTGACAACAAGATAGTCATGTTGGATAGATCTTCTATAGATTTTTTAGACCAAGAATTGCGAGCACAAGAACAGCTATTGTGTAACCACATTCCATGTTTATGTAAGCTGCAAAGTGCTTACCTGCTATGCAAAGAAATGTTGGGTTTGCATGCAAAGATGCAAATTCAGGCTCTGAGAGAAAAAGTTGAAAAATAAAATCATCTCTGAAAGCATACTTTCCAAGCAAGTTTTTATTGGAGGCAAATTGTTACTAACTAGTGAGGACTCGTCCAGGTGAAGGGAGAATTTTAATGGAAAAAAGCTATCGCTGATTTTGTAGGCTCCGAAAAACAAAAGCAGGCCTTAGCACTAAACATTTGTGATTTTTGTCATAAATATGTCTACCTAAGTAACATTATATCATTAGACATATGAGTTAAATAAATTACATTACATACTAAAAGGAAAAATTAAAGTTATCATAGCACAGAGGTCATGACATTAAAATCAATGGAAATACTAATCAATTCCAATGATGAAATATCGTGGAGATGACAATATTGAGAAAGTATGTTGTAGATTTTAGCTTTCAAGTAATAGGAAGTATTAATTACTCTACATGAAATTACTTAACAATATTGATAAAATATTACAAACTAAACAAACATTTCAAACCCAATCACAAAGTTTAATTGACATTGAGAAAATGGGGAATAGACACTTTACAATGCTTGTATCTTTGCATTGTGTCCAAAGAAGTCAACAGAGCAAAATGGGATAGTTGTTTGCATTCTTCCTACTATGAAAGAGAGCCACTTCCTAATCTATATATTCCCTCTTTTACATATACCAACAAAAATATCATTAATGTTCTAAAAAGGAACATATACAAAATTTAAATGAAGAATACTTGCTTAAACACTGAAAAAAAAATATTACAATGTACATGTTAACTTATCCCTAATTATTTAGCATTCCCTTGAAGGGGAAATCAGACTGGTTATCCCACTTTGACAATATTTGCTAATACAACAAGCATTAGCAAAATAGTTACTTAAAAAAGATTGACGAGACTTACTAATTCTATTGGCAACTGTTATCATGGATTACTAGATGATATTGAAACCATTATTCAGACAGCAGAAGACTTAAAAGTCTTTCCAACAGACTAAAGGTGACACACATACAGTATGGTGTGAAAGTCATCTTGGGAGGTCCAAAAATGATTGGTAGTGGACAACTTAATAAACATTTTGTGAAGATTAAAGAATTCAAGGACATTTTAGAACACCTGACATTGTTACAGATGACTACATAAAGAAAACCATGCCAGAAGAGTAAGAAACAATTTTAGAGAAGTAAAAAAGTTGATGTTCTACAAGCAGCAGATATGGGTACAAAAACCACAAAAGGGGTGGTGGAAGGTCCAAAGAAGAGTTTCAAGCAGAAGTCCACATCAGAGCAAGAAGTGTCACATATGGAAAAGAAAAAGGTGCACCAATGGTCTGCCAAAGACAATGGTAGATGACAGTAACAATGATCATCTCTGTTAAAACAGGGGAGTTTTCTAACCCTATTCTTAATATATTGTATTCAACATAAGCGAAAAACCTATTACCCTTATATGACCTTTAGTGGGCATTAAATTATGTATGAAGCAAATACCTGATGGCAAATGAATATACTTACATAGATTTCTACATAGGATATATTTAATCTCCAAAACACTCTTACCCAATCAATGTTGAATAAATAAGGAATCAATATGTGGCTAGGCCTTCTTTGATGATTTTGGACTTGATGTAGGTTTTGAATGTGACTCAATGTGATTTACTCCATACGGATGTAGGTGGTATACAAAGTATTCCAAGATATACATCTGAGTAGGACTTATATAATGAAAAGTTACTGTATGGTCTGAACAACAATTAGGACCATCTACAACAGGAAATCTGTTATACTGATAAAGCCAGTTATCTTTCCCCACTACCCCAGGGATTAAATGATACTCTGGGGCAAATGGATGGAATCTTTCTCTTTGTAGCTCGTCTCTGGAGTCAGTGGGGGTAACTTTTGTTACTCCTAAGCATAATCCAACTTCCACGTCTTCAGCAAAAGACTTCAGCTTACATTTACTAGGGTCTTTCAATATCTTATAAAATCGTCTCAATGATTCACGGCTGAAGACATACCCTGCTCCTCCGCTATTATAACCACCAAATGGCTTAAACCATCTGCCAAAATAATATGGTTTTTTTGTATCATATTTGGAAACAAGATGCCTCAAATTTTCGACTATTACGAAAGAGTCATCGTCCGCTTTGATAAACCACTCAGCATCGTTTCTGTGCTTCTCATAAACGTACTTCCAAGCTGCCCTTGTCTTTAACCAAAGATTTTCTCTTCCTTCAGGAATATTAAGCCCTACAGCTGGAAAATCTTTATCTTCCTTCGAACTCATGAATATCAAAATGTTACATCGTTTTCCCCATGTGTCTTTTACTGCTTGCCCTTTTGTCGACATGGTGTCCGGACTTGTTAAAACCCAGCAGAGAACACGTACTTGTTTAGCTAGTCGACGAGCTAAACTATCGCCATCCTTTTGGTGAAGTTTATCCATATCATTGAAAATAATAGGGCCATGAGCACCAAACTTGTTCTTAAGAGGTAAGGTGTTAGGTAGATTCCCGTGCATGTAATTGGAGTCATCAACTGAGTCATGCCCAAAGAGAGTCCGGTCCATACAGATAGTCCTAGGTTTGTAGACTGACAGCTCAACATATATCACTGTAAAAAGAACTCCAATTGATACTCCAAGAGCAAATATTATAAAATGTTCTCGAGGAGCCGTATTTGCCATTGTTTCCTATTTACTACAATAACCAATGACGAACTTTTTAACTGGCAAACTGACCCTACCTGTTCAAGGTGACACTCCCTAAGATTACTGCCTATAAATAGTAATCTTTTCCTCCACCAACATCTAAAAGTGCTAGTCGATGCCGGTCATCATATCGTAAGATGATCCGACTACCTATTGGCACGACTAATGATTAATCGACACGCACGACCTCATCATTTTGATGTTTGATTCAAGAATTCTACAAGAAGTAATAATCTTTCCCTACCTCCACCGCACGTTGCCTCCTTTTCAGAATTTAATACAATTCTAAGGCCAAATGGTTGCCATGGTAAAATGTGCGTCATATGTGCCTATCCCTTGGTTATCAGAACAGCCAGAGTGCAAAGCAGCTAAAATGTAAGCAAATTTTCCCAATGGTGGCCTTATATGCCATACTCACTACGTGTCGTCAGTACCTACAGTACACAGTACTTAAGTGATGACGTCATAAAAATCTATCTTTATGATTTGAAGCACGTATTTAGATAGTGAATCATAAATACTAGAAGTGTGGAATTTTACATAAATCTATTAAAGATTATTGGTTATATGGTATATCGATAGTTATTTCATTCCCTATCGAGGCACCTTATTTTAAGTCTGATTTACGATTTCATGGACCAAGCCAATGACACTGTATCTATATAAAAGGTATTTTTCGTATTTCAGGCAATTTTTCTTGGATATAAATGCAATTCGTATACATTGTTGTTTTCTGGAGCAATTCAAAAATCTAAGATTAAAATTTATAAATACTAAAAGAAAATTTTTATGACGTTTGAAGTGTAGTGCTGTATTGTTGATCGAGTGTTTGGAGTTATTTCGAGAGACGATCGGGCAAGTTCAGATGGAGAGATGATATCGAACAAAAGACGGGATGTAAATGGATGCAAGTGGCACAAAATCGTCAAGAGTCGAAGCGTATGTGGGGGCTATCCGACAGCGGTGGTGGGCAGGCTGAGAGATGAAGAAGAAGATCGGACAAGCTGACTTTACTCTGTGCATGGAATATTGCAGCATATTGACAAAGGGTAATTCCAAAGATCGCGGATGAGAGATCTTTCATATTTCACTATGAAACGTGTTGAGAGAATCGACAACTCCGTTATGTATGTATGTATGTATGTATGTATGTATGTATGTATGTATGTATGTGTGTATGTATGTATGTATGTATGTATG
>JANTCA010076851.1:0-14962 GCA_024741275.1 Chironex yamaguchii
CTCCATACTCTTCTCCTTACTACCCTACTGTTCTTCTGTTTACCCTACTGTTCTTCTGTTTACCCTACTGTTCTTCTCCATACCGTAACGCCCTCTTCCATATCCTACTGCTCTTCTCCTTGCCCAACTTTTCTTCTCCTTGCCCTACTTTTCTTCTCCTTGCCCTACTGCTTGTTTCCATACCTTACTGCTTCTTCCCCTTACCCTACTTTTCTGCTGCGTATACTACTCCACACTATACCGTTCTCACCCTTGCTGTCTTGTTCTATGCTGTCGTTCGCTGTATTCTACATTTCTCTTCTCAGTCGAGCTCTTTTTCCGTCGTGCTCTCCACCGTTGTGCTGATCTGCTTTTCTCTTTCGTTTTCTGCTCCGTTCAGCTGATCCTTACTCTGTTCTGTCCTTCGTTTCCTGGCTCAGATTTTGTGTTCTACGGTCGTCTACTCTGCTTAACGGGTTCTTCCATTCTATTTCGGTGCCTGCCATGAGATTGTGTACTCTACTTCGCTATTCACTATTTTGCTCTATTCCCACCTGCTTAACTCTCTTCCTATTTGTTGGACGCCTTTCCACCTGACTTCCCTATTCTAAACTGTTCACTAACTCACCCTTCTGTTCTCCGACGCACCATGCTGCTCTCATACTCATCCTGCTGCTCTCCAGCGTATCCTGCTGCTCTCCAGCGTATCCTGCTGCTCTCCAGCGTATCCTGCTGTTCTCCAGCGTATCCTGCTGTTCTCTAGCGTATCCTGCTGTTTTCCAGCGCATCCTGCTGTTCTCTAGCGTATCCTGCTGTTCTCCAGCGCATCCTGCTGTTCTCCAACTCACTCTGGTTGTTCTTGAACTCGCCCTGCTGTTGTGGGAGTTCATTTATTGTCCGCCTGAACCTCACAGTATGTCTGCCCCATGTACTATGAGATCACCCGTATGAGTAAGCTACATTGCGTAAAGAGTTAAGGTATACCGTTTTTTCATAGTCTATGATAAGAAACATTCTTACACTTGTATCTTGTAGAACTAACCATACACAGGTTAACGAGGGATGAAACTCCTTTAACAAGAGACGTCATAACTCTGCAAATGGAACTTCAGCAAATCATGAAAGGTAAAGAAACATTGTAGGAAGTCTCGAATAAAGGCAATGGATGGATATTTTCCACGTTTGTAACTCGGCGAGAGCTATTTAAAGCATGACATTAATATAATGTTGCTCAAAGCTAGATTTAGAGAGTAATAGTTGATTTATCGATTAGGTAGGGGTCGGAGCTGTATTGAAAGGACAGATCTACGATTAGTTACATTTTGGCCAAGGGACATCAAAGGAAAGCATGACAGAAATGTATAGGATAGGAAACTGGCAAGCCACAGCAGCAGACGGAGAAAATAGTGATTGTTGCTCAAATGGGAATTCGTGGGTGTCACTCTCTTCAAACTTCAGGAAACACTCCGACAAAAACGATAACACAAAAATTTTAACACTTACCCATTAATGAGCTTTTGCTTCATGTAGAGATTGATCACTTTTTTCGTATTCCATATACTTAATGAAATATGAACAGTTGCAATATGGCAGACAGTGATTACAATTCGTCGCAGACAACAAGAAAATGAACATTATACAACAAATATGAAATACAGCAGAAATTTAGGGCAGCGGAAAGTATAGAATGCTTTGAAATCGCAATTTATTTTGGATGAGAAATGCACCAAAAACGCCTTTGATAATGTATTGACTGTTTTGGAAGAGGTCATCTCTCATCAAGAGGTATATTATTACCACCCTACGTATCCAGGATCAGAAAATATGAAAATTTTCAATCTGTATACCTCAGGTTGAAAATTGAGGTTGAAGTAGCACTATTTTCTATGTTTTTACGCCATTTTTTATCTTGTGAAGTCACATTTCAGTGATAGTAGGTGGCGTTTGGTTTATATGTGGTGCCGAGACGTTGTGTTGTTATTGCTCCCTACCAGATTTCTTCAAAGGGCTTGCGATGGGGAGAATTCCGCTGTGAACAGCGTTATGCCAAGAAGAGTCACTCAGTCCAATGAACTACAGTTTTCCATGACGATGCGTGCAAAACCACTACCATCCCTTGGGCGTGGTTCAACCTGTTGCTCTCCCAACCCTCCTCCTTTTTCATCCTGGGCTTTAGACTGGCCAATGGCAGAATTACGCGCTAACGTGATTGTTTCCTTGTCAATTTTGTCTTTCTCTCTACAACTTATCCCAGGTTGAAACAGAAGACAATAATCTAAAAATAATGCAAATCATCTTTCCAACTTGTAGCAATAAATGTGGACCCCTTCCACATCTTCTTGTTGCCTGGTTGTCTTTGACTGTTGCCATATTGTGTTTGACTGTTTTCAATTTCCAATTGCATACAATCAAATTCTGTTTGACTAAAATTGCTAAAAGCAATAAATATTGCCCATCCGGGAGAACATTTCAAACAGTCAGACAAACGTTTTTTCAATGTTGCACAAGCATTACCCCCTGGTAGATATGTAATAAAGTTACAAACAACGGGTTATTCGCTTGTCACACAAAGGGAAAACATGACAGGCAGTAAGAAATCATGCCAGACAATACAACTCTTATAATCACAGTGTGACAAAATTTTGTTCATTGAAAAACACAAGGGTGATGGTATTATGGAAAATCTGACTGTTGCACATGCATCATGTGTAACAATATAGATCCATCCTTGAATCAGTTACTTGCAATGATGAGTGTAGGTAGTTTCATAGATTGATCTATAGTAAGTAAGTATATCTCTGAGCGTGAGGGACGGTATAAATCAACACCTCTTTATGTCTCTGATGACAAGAAGCACCCATGACAGTCCTCTTGCCAAGTTTTTGCTGTTGTCCAACATTCATGTAGCGAGATAAATTACAACGCACACAAACGTGCTTAAAGTATGTGATTGAAATTAGCTTATTTCTCCGGGGTATTGCAAATTTTGTTGGGAGTGACTATGCAAAATAAAAAGAGGTATTTTAAACAGAATCCATTTCATATTCTCAGTTTGTCAGGGATGGTAAGAACTAAGTACAGTTTGCATGCATCGTTTTCAGATCTGTAGGAAGATTTTGTTTCAGTATAATACTTGGTAGCGGGCGTCACTAATTCTAATGCATGGGCTAATGTACTAGGAAGTAAACTCTTTATGAGACGAGCCCGTCATTACCTTTTTTGCCATTGGTCTTTTTCTTGCGACAATGGAACATAAAGCAATTTCCCAGTCTTTTCCTTTAGACCATTTCTTTCTGAAATACCAAAGATATATTTGAAATGTAAATGTTAGAAAGTGCTGTGCATACGTTGCTTGCCTTTGCTTAATCGTTGCTCTAACACATGAGTACGACTACGCCAAAGACATTGATATATTATTGATCTCTTCCAAGACACTGTTCACTTATAGCTTCGTTAGATGTGCGCTAACCCGTTTGTATTCGCTCTTCATTCTTCATGCCTTGTGTTATGGCACACTTATGTCCTTCAAGTCAGAAAAGTAAACAGTATATGTTTTCCCTATTTACCAGGTAACTTTTCGTCATTCATGCAGAAAGAGATTTTTGAGCAACCTGAGAGTGTGATGAACACTATGCGAGGAAGGGTAAATTTTGAATGCAGAAAAGTGCTGTTGGGTGGTCTTCAATCTCACATGGATTATATCAGAAGATGTAGAAGACTCATCTTTATTGCTTGTGGAACAAGTTACCATAGTGCTGTTGCTGTAAGTGTGTAAACGTTATCTTGAAAAGCGTCAAGTAGTTTCTAGATCACTATTGAGTTGTTACGTCAGTTTCGTTTAGTTGCTATTTTAGTATTGTTCTGCTGATGAATTAGCCTCGTATTGTTGACAGATCACTATTTTTGAGTTGTTCGGTTAGCCTCACTTGGTTATGAGGTCAGTATCAGAGAGTTTTAAGTTTTAGAAAGGAGAAAAGGGCAGAGCAACTTTACCTGTCAATATGGTAGCACTAGGTAAGCCCACACCGCGGGAAATTCGGAAGAAAAAGTCGTCAATGTAGGTTTCCCTTCTTAGCAGAAGTAGATACGGTCTGTTAGCGGTTGACAAATGGACAATGTCACAGGTAACTAAATACTAGTAGTACCATAGAAAACCAGGCTTTTATCATCGGCTAGTTGTATGGAAGGTAAACTTGAGTAAAATGTCTTGGTGAAGAAGGAAAAGATACCAGCGGTTATTTTAGTCGGCCTCCGATCACATTGATGTCACAGAATATTCTTCAAACATTGTAAAGCGCTCATTTGTTATAGTGTTCAGTACAAACGTCATTTACTACGACTCCTGGTCGTCAAACGTACGGGTTTTTCTTGTGTATTGGCAAGTTTAAACCAGAATTTCCCTTATTTGTCGATACCCTTCATTTCGCTTGTTTCCCATTGTTAAGTACTTGTAGTTAGTGGTTCCTATCGCTAAGTTGCCATGCAAGCCTCGCTGTGATAAATACTGTTTTGTAGTTTATACAGTGTTGCTCGGTTGCTAAGACGTTTAACTTAGTAGGAAAGACGTCAAATGTTTGGTTATAACCTCCTGCTGTCATAACTTTGCTATGTTCAGTGTAGTTAGCCGAGTGTTTGCTATTAGATTTCGTTGCATCTCAATTGCTGTTGCAGTATGGCTCATTCAATTTGCTAACGTGGCTAATTCGATCTGCTTATGCGGCTTATTTGTTTTCCCATTGTTGCCCTGTTGCAAGCATCAGTTGAATATTCTTTATTTGGTTGGCGCCCTTCTATAAATCTGTGTGGCGATTTTAATTCCAACAGTCGTCTTTGACACTAAAATCGATTTGTAGGAACTTGTAGCTTGTGTAGCTAGCTTGCACCTGGTCTTTAATTTGCGGTTACTAGTATGCCTTATTTTTTGGTCTCATTTAAGAATGATGCTACTTGAGGCAAAAGTTCCCTTTTTCGATGTTATTCTCCCGATGTATTCCATCTATAGACCTAATAGATTATACGGTTTGATCTATTCCCGAAATCCAGTCATTCATACGTAGTGATCTTATGATTTTCAGACCCGACAACTGATCGAAGAATTGACAGAACTTCCTGTGATGGTGGAACTTGCCAGTGATTTCCTTGATCGTAATACGCCAATCTTCAGAGATGATGTGTGTTTTTTCATCAGCCAATCAGGTATGACTCATAGGACTGTTTGTATTTCGTACCTGTCATAAGTATGAAAATGGTATTACATAGACACTTTTGAATGCAATTGCTTTTTAAAGGAGGACATGCTGGGAAGGGAGATTTTCAAACGACTCTAGAACAGTTTTGACATACTGTAAGTCATGGTAACGCCCGTGTAGCAAGGTATGAAATGGTTGGGTCTTAGTTGTGGAGTAGAAGGGGTCGATTAAATTCCGTTTATCTCCAGGATATCCAGTAAGGTTGTCAACGTCGCTTGTGTAGACACCTTGTGAAGACGTGCTCTCCAACACATGTAGTGGTCCAAAAAGTCCACCTAACCCTATTTACACCATATTACTCTCTTTACAGTGATAAACATTACGGTACACTTCGGGCAAAGGATCAAACCCCGTTGCCCTAGCCTATCCATGCCCTTAATTACACGTAGCTGTCGATTTTGCACCACGGTCTCTGGGTAGTGCCGACAACCGATGCTCGTCCTAGTTGTGCCTTTAGATCTTTCCCCGGCCTATTAACTGTTCTTTTCGTCACAGTGGGCTGCTATTTTATGGCCATGCCACAAATTGTCACTTTGACAAAGACGTTTTGGAAGCTGTTGTCTCAATTTGCCTGTGTACTGTGATTATTACAGCTGAGTGAAGTGGATGTCTGTACTTTCGTCCACGCTTACGGCACGTACTTGCATGGAATGCGTTTTAGCTTTTAGCCTGAAAAACGTTTTAAGAAATTTGAAATATGACTGTAAGAACTCGAATAAAGCGGTGATTAAAAGCTGCCACCGAATACACGAGTCATATGGAGTACTACAGTAATACACGTTTCCGAATTACAATGATTATTAATGCAAAGTAGTGAAAAGCTGTTGGGATGGCGCGTTATAGTGCATGTTATTTTTAAAGAACATCGATGATAAATTTCCCTCGTTTGCAATTGTTAGAGACTACATTCCTGCACTTCGTTAACAACTCGTCTTTTAAAAATTTATTGTCTTCTTTCTATTTTAGTGATAATCTTCATTATACTAGTACCATTTTCTAATTTTCTTGTCTTAGGGGAGACGGCAGATACTTTATCTGCCCTACGGTATTGCAAGAAAAGGGGTGCATTGCTCGTTGGGGTCACAAATACAGTTGGCAGCACTATTTCAAGGGAGACCATGTGTGGAGTTCACATAAATGCTGGGCCAGAGATTGGCGTGGCAAGCACCAAAGCATACACAAGTCAGTTCTTGTCACTGGTCATGTTTGCCGTCATGATGGCAGAAGACCGAATATCTAAACAAAAAAGAGTGGCAGAAATTGTCAAAGCATTAGAAGATTTACCCAGTAAGATTGTGGAAGCAAATGTTGGTTTATCTTGTATTTAACAAGTCTCGGAGCTGAAGTTGCCGTCCATATCCAGTTACATGCTATATCGCGCTTTATTGTTTTACGTAAAAATTGATTTTGCCATTAATGGAGTGCACTCTTTAGTTAGGAGTACTAAGCAGGTATGTGTGGATTAATCAGTCGGTCATTCAAACAAACTAGCAGACGCCAGGGTTTTCAAATGTAGCCTTCCTTTGCTAATACAAGGTTATAGAAAGCCAAGCTAGCACGGATGTACACAGTTACTCGCACACTTTCTCTTTTTAAGACGTAACTCTCGTTTCTCTCCTTAAGTGTTTCAATCATTCGCTACTTTTGCACGCACCCTCTTACTTGAGTAAGTGTGTACGTACTCAGTTGCATACAGTCGCACGCATACTCCCTCACTGCCACAATTAAGCAATTCATAAGTCAATTAATCGATCATTCATTCACTCACTCATTTAATCACGCATTGAGTCAATTATTTACTAAATCACTCACATTTACTCGCTCAAATAATCAATTAATTAAATAATTAGTCACTCGCGCACTTGACCAATCAATTATTTGGTCACCCATACACTCAATCCGTTAGTCAGTCCTTTATAGTTACAAAAATCTTTCTATTTTACACCCAATCATTCAATCAATCAATCAATCAATCATTTAATCATTCAGTCGTTCAATTAAACGAACAAGAACGTTGACGGATTTGGAATCTTTGGCATATTCATACTTTTCGTTTAACTTGTATCATATATAAACTGTTTTTACATTTCACCAGGTAAAATTCAGCAAGTTTTGCAGCTGGATACTCAGATTAAACAGCTCGCAACAGACTTACACAAACAAAAGAGTTTATTGGTGATGGGACGGGGATATCAATACGCCACATGCTTAGAGGGTGCTCTGGTAAGTTATTAATGACATGATTGGTTTCCATCCAAGGCCCTTAGTTTCCATCAGCCAAATATCAGTGTAAACCGAAGTATTTTAAGACAACGCCATACCGCCTTCATTTCCTGCAGAATCACTTTTTATTAGCTGCATATGACAGCTGGCGTAACAATAGTTTCCTTTGACTGCAGCAGACTACGAAATGTGCTCATCTTTTTTAAAACGAAAACGACCTGTTTGTGGACATTGAACCCACAAGTTTTACATCATGTGGTGCTTAAGTCAATTCTTAAGCCAAGTTTTGCTTTCTCGTTGATTTTGGTCGGTAGAATGATGGACTCCAACATTATCTCCGAACGCTTCTTCTTCTTAAATGAACTAATAACTCCTTATCGATCACTTAGCTCTCTTTGGGCGTCCACTCAAAGTAACATACCTAAAAGCATGTTTACCTTCACAGTTTGTTATATCAACGACAGTGCCAACAGAATCTAATCTTGAACAATCTTTTTTTGGTACGAAACTTGAAAATCACCTGGAAAATTTGCGACATTGCGCTAAAATCATACTTAAAAGCTTTTTTCGTCTGACACTTCGTATGAAACGTCAGAAAGGAAAGTATATGTATATGCAACCTTTTTGGCAACCTTCGAAATCTTTTTGGTGGAAAAAACTGACGCTAATTTGCTAACAACAGTTTGCTAACAACATGTATTTCATTATTTCTTGCAGGGAATAATTGGTTTGAATTATTTACATTTTATGCCACTCATTGTTGTGTATGTTCCTTCGTTGCAGAAAGTCAAAGAGATCACATATATGCACTCGGAAGGGATTTTAGCAGGAGAACTAAAGCATGGTCCATTGGCGTTAGTCGATGCAGATATGCCAGTGATGATGATAGTAATGAGGGACAAGACATACTCGGTGAGTTGTGATCGGCTGCATGCGTGAAGTATCTTTGATCAATGGTGCTCGCTTTACAATCCCACGTTTTGAAACAGATTCCAAAATAGTCCAGATTCAAAATCTATGACGGACTTGGATTGTCAATTTACTTACGCACATATTCTTATGGTACGTTGAAAATGGGAAAAAAACCTCAGTAGCCATTAAACGAGATTATATACCCATGTTCTTTAGCCATGCAATATGTCAATTTAGGACACCAAGTCACTTTGTAGGATTGAGATGGTTTTGTAGTCAATCAGCTAATTTAAACTCAATGGGATGAATGCATATTCATGTATATTCAGTTTTCAGACATTTAATCAAGATAAATGACACAACGTTTTCCCACGAAAGGTTAATACAACACTACAGACGGAGTATTGGTACCGTTTTGACGCAATTGATAGTTTACGAAGCATGGCACATCTACTTAACAGTGACGTAAAGTAGTTTGGATCCTGCCTTTACTATGGTCTACTATTGTCCTAATTATCCGAAGTCGGTTATCAAAGCCTGGAAGTGGCTTGTTTCATATCATTTCACGCCTTCACAAAATTTGGGAATGGACGTTTCATTTACAATGTCATTTCTTAACAACAGATGCCGTTTTGTTGTTTTATTGCCAATAAAACTCATAAAATAGAAATAAAATGGTAGCAAGGCATTTGTTCGCTGTGTGACTGTCATCAGGAAGCTTGCTCAAAAGCATTGTTTGATCACTGATGATGTTAACTGTTGGAATCTCCGTTTCTTTACTTCCTTAGAAATGCATGAATGCTTTACAGCAAGTGATAGCCAGACATGCGCGGCCAATTTTAATTTGTACTCAAGGGGATCAAGAAACCATGACGCATGCTTATAAATCTCTTGAAATTCCTGAGACAGTCGATTGTCTCCAGGGAATTTTAACAGTTATACCTCTTCAGTTATTATCATTCCATCTGGCTGTCATGAGGGGCTATGACGTAAGTTTTCCATTATTCATTTTCTTTTGATATTGTGTCACACATTTTTGTATTTTGACCTTGTTGTGTCTCATTTTTTTGCCAGGGGTCCTTTAGTAGGAACCACAGCATTACTTTGGACAACGCTAAACTATATTTATACCGTACCCTTTATATCAGATCGTGTCTCACCGTAAAAAAGACAACTGGATACAAATTACCTGAGTGAACTCCACTCATCTGATGCTAAACTATATATATATATATATATTTGTCAAGAGTGGGCATTACCACAATAGCTGCACTAAGTGGGAGCCGACAGGGCTCGAACTTGCAATCCTCGGACTTAAAAGCCAACACTCAAACCTCCGTGCCATCGCGGCACAAAGGTTTGGTGAAGGACATTCAAAGTCCTTGGTATTACGAGGCGAAACCCAGCAGTGGGTAAGGGGAAATTCATTAATTTTTTCTGTGTGTCGGCTTAAGCCTTCATCATTGTCATATATATGTAATACCTCAACAGACACAGTGCTTTTTATATATTTGTCACGAGTGGGCATTACCACAACATATATATATATACTGTTATACTGTTATATATATACTGTATGTTTATACTGTATATTTATATATATACTGTTATTATCCTGGGCTTTTTTGTAATGCACCTTACTCTTCCGTGTTTTTCCTACTGCAGTGTCCCTTGTGGTATCTTCTACTATTTCTTCCTATTTATGTTGGTTTCATCTACTCGCTCATTTTATGTTTTGTACTCCTTTTACAACTCGAGTCTCAGCTTGCGCTAAGCCACTGACTTTTCGTTCTCGTCTTATCTAAGCTCTTCTTTATGTCCATACTACTTGTTCTTCTTTTACTCCCGTCATCTGTCTTTTCTATCCCCAGGTTATGCCTTTAATTCCTCGTTGTTTGGTTGTACTCGGCTCTCCTTGTACCTTTAATTCCTTATTCTACCCCGTCCCTAATTCTCTTCCTATACCTTTAATTCCTTGTTCTACCTCTTCCCCAGTTTTCTTCCTATACCTTTAATTCCTTGTTCTACCTCGCCCCTAATTGTCTCCCTATGCCTTTAATTTCTTGTTCTAACCCGTCCCAAATTCTCTTCCTATGCCTTAATTCCTTGTTCTACCCCGTCCCTAGTTCTCTCCCTATGCCTTTAATTCCTTGTTCTACCTCGTCCCTAGTTCTCTCCCTATGCCTTTACTTCCTGGTTCTACCTCGTCCCTAGTTCTCTCCCTATGCCTTTACTTCCTGGTTCTACCTCGTCTCTAGTTCTCTCCCTGTGCTTTTAGTTCCTTGTTTGTCTTCAGCTCTCCAATTGCCTTTCACTCCTTTTTTGTTGCTTTTTCTGTTGTTCTTTTTCTGTTCCTTACTGCTTTTGTTTTTTGGCTCTTGCTTCTTTCTGTTATTTTCGTGACCGCTTTTGTGCTGTGGCCACATCTTCCCTCTGCCCTCATATGGTTTATGTTCATTTGGTTTTCTGTCCTTAAACCTGTCAGAGCTGCAGGTATGAGACCCTGGTTCGATGGCCCAGTGATCGTAGTGGTATCTTTACTTCAGTCCTATATGTCTTGTAACAGTCATTTCGTCATTCGCTGTCTATCCTGTATTGGATCATTCCTTAAAAGTTGTTTATATTTTATTCCGTGAACTTCTGTAGGTTGATTGTCCAAGAAATTTGGCAAAATCAGTTACAGTCGAGTGAAAAATGCATGAAAAATGAACTTCTGGGGAAAGGTCAGCTACGCATATCTTGATGCATCCATTGAGATTGATAAGAATTTGCAAATCTACTGCAGATGATGCTACTGCCTTTGCTTGATGCTCGCTAGTAGATTTCGCAAGCTTATTGCTTGGGACAATATTCTGCAAACGTGCACCAATACCCAAAGGTTACTTTCGATTGTTTAGTAGCTAATAAGCTGTAGCAGCTCTACTGGAAAATCACACAGATTTTTGTCACACATCTTTGGATATAGTACACTAATGATAATTTGTAATCATACTATTATTATGTTGGGCCAAGATATTTACGGACCTGTGATTAGTTTAGGACTTTTTATTTTAAATTAATTAAATTTGAATGACGTGTGTGTGTGTTCTGTTGCTCAACGTAAAGTAACGGAGTATTTTTCTCTATTTTGCTACTTTGGTGTCATATGGAGTTTGTTTTAACTATAGATGAAGGAGACTGTAAAATTACACTAATCTGAAGTATGCTTGTGAATGAAGTTACGACTTTAATTTGGAGGACGTACCAGTGAGTCGATGCATATCTGCAAAATTTGATATAGGATACTAAAACCTATTGTCCAGACTTTAAGGTTTTCTATAACTGTAGCAAGTAGCCAGTTCTTGGTGAGTAATGTGATTAAAGTGCCCACCTCAATTAAGAAGACCATATTTTTGACTCTAGATATGTTATATACGGAACTAAGCATCTGTTTTGCATAATTAGAGGAACCAAGACGCGTGTTTGTGGCCAAACGTAGGACCAGGGGTCCTGCAGGATCCTGTCATCTACCTTAGACATAACCATTGTACCCTGGTGATTGATGTGAAAACGTATGTCTATGTCAATCGCTTCATGTATTTGTAAATCAGAATGAGTGTTACCAACTTAGTTCTTGAGTTGGTTTTGTTCACTTTTGTATTTGGCTCATAGGGTGATCTGGTTATATCTAGAAAGTGATTTTCTGGGACGCGTCTTTAAATATTGGGTATCTATTCCAAGTCTTTCGTCTCCCTTTGAAATTATTTGGTTGTAATCCTACTGTATAATTGAGTAGTTAAACCTGAGCCGGATTGTTCGTGTGGTGGTCTTCGTCTTAGAGTTGTACTGTCCTTTGTATGTTGTCATCTGTGTCATGTAGAGTACATTATTTATAGCTCTTGTAAATGACCTTTTAATTTACACTCGTGTAGAATCCGTATTGCGCCATCTTATAATGACTTAGACATAACACATAGATAATGTTTCGCTCTATCTGACTGTGTTTGGTATTGGAATTATTTTTCGTTTGTTGTTGCTGCTGTTTACCTCTAGTTAAGCGGAGCTTACGTTTGCTCTGTTTCGCGGCGGTTTCTCTGTTTGTTTGTTTTGTTTGATAAGGATTCCTTACTATGATGAGTTAGGGTGTTTTTCGCCTTTTTGGCTTGCATATGTAGCGGATTCTTGTTAAGACACGGAAATGGTACCTAGATTGGTCACTGGGTTTAAAGTATATATCAGGCTGGTGATTTTTTGTTTGGCAAAAGATTGCGCTTTTTCAGGTTTTACAGGATTACATGATAGACGTTTTTAGTTTGAGATTCACTAGGATGAGCACCCTTTACCATCGACTTGCATAAAATCCTAGTTTTAGAATTCTAGGACTATGGACAAGTTTAGCTAACGAGTGAGTCCTTTACAGAAACACACTCGCGAAGTATTGCCATGGAAATTTATGTAGTGTATTTATATCGACGGAACAGAGTATTTAACATGGTGGCAACTGGACTCTGCAATTTTTAATTCGAAGCTCCCTAGGATGTATGACATGGTTTTTGCAGTAAAGCAGCTAAGCATCACATCAACAAAAGTTCCATAGCATGCTTAAGAGGCCATTGAAATTTTAGGATCAAACCAGTTTGAACTATAATTGAATTCGATGCTGTTAATTATTTTCCAGAAAAGCCCGGGAAAATAATGACAGTCCTCGCCAACATATTATTAACCGAAGTGATTGTTGATTTTTTTTGTCAATAAAAGGGGGTTTCTTTCTTATAAACCAGTAATGCATGCCGCACCGATTTTCACTTGCAAAGACAACTAGAAGTACGGAAACGTATACAAAATAATCTTCAAGAGAAGACAAGAGAAAATTATGTTATCATTTCCCTAATGAAAAAGCTCATGAAAAAGCTCATCAGAAATGTCTCGTTACCTCCCACAGTTCACTGCATTGAATTTCCCAGAAGAATAAAATTTTCCATTATGCTTAGCTGCAAATTGAAAAATTAAAAATTTGTTTGCTATTTGTCTTCAGATTGGAGTGAACACTATTAATTCTCTATACCTATTCACACATGTCCGATTAGAAGAAACACGAAGCTGTTAAAATATCAATTTCATGTGCGTACACTTAAATGATCTCAAATCCAAGCAATTGTTATTTCACATCATCAAAAAGTTGCCAGAAATTTAGTGTGTATATCAAGATTATGTTTGGGTTTATACTAGACAGGGGAAATTGCAATATTTTATTATTACTGTTAAAATATTTCCGAGCCGGTGCAAATACAAACATTTCAATTTTTTAAACAGTTGTTTTCCTTGTAAGGAATTGAATTGTTCAGTGTAGACATAAATCATATCTGTCTACCAGGCAGAGGTTGGTACAGCCTAGCTAAAAGGCCTGGAAATGCAGTGGTGCTCATGGCTGAGTAAGGTTACACGTGCTCTCTTTGGGGGAGGAACTCTGCAGAATCTGCCTGCAGCATTGGGCGTTGAGGTTTAGGCGGTTCTTCTTTCTTCCTTCACTGGTGTTTCATCTCTCGCCCAGTGTGAAGGCATTCCTTATGTGCTGAGGCACCTGAACCATGCTGATCTATCTGATGCAGGCAGCTCCTAGAAAGTGTGGTCACTGTTTGCATTTAAAATGTCTTTGTAGCAGAGCGTAGGTCGTCCTACAGGATGCATGCCAAATGAAAAGTCACTAAGTAAGAGCTGCCGTGGCAGTTGACCGTTGCCCATGCAGTGAACTTGACATTTACTGAGTCTTCTGATACAAAGCTAGGTTGTTATTGATGGCAAGCCAGCTAGTCCGAGCACACGTTTGTTAGATACTTAATCCTAGAACATATTGCCTAGAATCTTTCGTGGGAACCATTCGTGGAATGTTTTAGGTTGACATGCCTGTGTCTGTCTATATCTGATACAGCAGTGTGCTTATTACACCTGCCTCGTTCACATTAATTTTCGTCTTGATGCCCAGATGTTTTATTTCTCCAGGCACTCTCTATAGGTTTCCCAAAACTGATCACGTCCTTGCTGATCCTGCTGCCAATTTCATCATCCAATGAGAGGTTGGATAAGCTCGAGTATCTGAACGTGCATACAGTCTCTGAATTACGGTCGTCAAGCAGAATCTTGTATGGTTCAGGGACAACCTGAGGGAGAGTCTCAGCCTTGTTCATACTGATAATCAGTGAGAAGCTGTTGCGCCCGTCATTGAGCCGCCGATTCTTTTCTTTGTTGAACCGAGTTGCCTTGTGTGAAAGCAGAGCGGCATAATCTGTTATTGATAAGACCAGAAAACTAGCTTCATTTACTTGATGCATTTTATTCATATATTTATTTATTCTATTCATTTTTTTTGTTTACTCCTTTTTTATTTATTCATTTATCTTCATCAGCAATATCTTTTGTTTGTTTATTAATATGTTTATTTTAGTTATTATCTTATTATTAGTTTACCATTGTATATATTTTCCATATATTTACAAACATTATATATTGATCGCTTCCTTTTTTAAAATTGATATTAATTGATATTATTGATTTTTTTTGTATATTTGTACACTTAATTTTTAAAAATTCAAAATTTCAAAAATTTAAAAATTTTAAAAGTT